>JAVKPL010013608.1:0-77737 GCA_032173675.1 Gastrolobium villosum | reverse complement strand
AGCCAGATTCCTATGGAGCAAAAATTCTTCAAAAGGTCTTACAAATATTGAAGCTCACAGAACATGCAACACTCAGTGCCCAACTAAGTACAGAAATACATTTTGAAGGAAAAAAAACACCGTACCAGAAGGATAAATACAGAACATTAAATTCCAAAAGATAAAGCTAGAGCACGGCTCAGCAATTACCTGTTGGGTCAATGACTCCTTCCCTTTTAGAATTGAATTCATTGCTGCAGATTGGTCATCAAATGCACCGTAGAAAGCCTCATAGAATCGATTCCTGTAATTACAGAAGTGGCCGAAAAAGCTGGATGTTATCTTCTTGACAAACAATCATGTGAAACACAAATGAAAGATATTACATATCAGTAAGTACCGATCTTCCTCAAGAGTTTGTTGATCCATCTCATCAAATTTTCGAGTAAGGACTTCAGCCCCAACTGGTGAAAGTACATGCAGTACAAGAGCCTCTAAAGTTCTTGGGAAGTTGTGCTGAAAATAGTAAATAGTCCAACATGCTCGAAATTAAAAAATATAATACAACTTGAAACTATCAAACATATAGCTACAACCTATGGATGAAAAACAATGAGATTAATATAGAATTTGAGTTGAAGAAGTAGCAGTAGCTCCAATATCATTGATAATTGCAAAAACTATGAAAAGCAAAATATATAAAACTAAAGGAAGTGACCATAGTGCCCCTATCCTAATGTGATGAACAAGAATCTCCATCTCATCCAACCCAAGCATCACTTCTAAAGAATACCGGAGAAGTGAAGGAAAAGCAGTTCCCTTTCAAATAGGAAAATGTAGAATATTCTAGACTATCTTTATTACTTTCTTGCTATCTATTCCTTTATTTATTAGTCTCTCTTGTTATTGTAAATATGCCTCTTAGTTTTTTGTTACTATTTATTAGCATTGTTCTCTGTACTCACTATAAATTGTACCTACTGGGTCTCTCAAATAATATATCAGAAGTTTATTCAGAAAACACTTCTTCTTTTCATCATGGTATCAAGAGCTGGTTATAATCCAGTCTCTTCCCCATTCTAATTTCTTTTTATGTCTTCCTTCCATTCCTTTTTCGTATTTTTGCTTCTGCCAAGGTCAGAACCTTCACCTAGACACCTCCAACCACAAAACCAAGGCCACCACTAGATCCAGAACAAAATTCCGAGCCAGCCAACAAAAGACCCGTCCCCGGAAACCGCCACGCGCCACCACCATCCTCCAGCTTCGCCGGCGCGTGTGGTCCACGCGCCATCCCGTCATTTTTTTCCGGCGAGTCATACCTCGTTCTGATCGTCTGCCTTCCCTCTTCATGTTTTGAGGGTCAAAATCATATTTGGAGGAACTTTTTTTTCTGGGTATTGTTGTTAGGAAGCCATGGACACTGAAAATGTTGAAAATTCATCTGGAATTTCGACCAGAACCTCACCCCTTCCCATTTCTTCGTTTTCTGGAGACAACCCAGCAATGCAGATCACCAATCACCGTTTAAACGGTAGGAACTATGTGCAATGGTGTCAATCTGTTAAGTTGTTTATCCAGGCTAAAGGGAAGATGGGGTATCTGGATGGAAAAAAGGTTCAACCAGCAGAACATGAACCTGGCTATGATGCTTGGGTGATTGAAAATGCTTTGGTCATGACATGGCTGACCAATTCTATGGAACCAGATATCAGTCAAACTTATTTATTCCTTGATACGGCTCAAGAAATTTGGGAAGCTGTTAAAGAATACTACTCTGACCTGGGCAATGCCTCTCAGGCTTTTGAATTCAACACCAAGGTGAAAGATTTACGCCAAGGGGGGATGACTGTTACTGAGTACTTCCTTGCTCTAAAAACATTGTGGCAAGAGTTGGATATTTATGATAAAGCAGACCTTCAAGGTTTAGACGCTAATGCAATATTCAAAAATTATATAGAGAAAAGGCGTCTCTATGATTTTCTTGCTGGCCTCAATTATGATCTGGATGATGTTCGTGGAAGAATTTTGAGGCAAAAACCATTACCTTCCATTGCCACTGCCTTTTCTGAGATACGAAGGGAGGAGCTTCGTCGAAAGGTAATGTTGGGTGATAAGGACTCTAAGTCCTCTGATGGGTCTGCCCTTATAGCAAAGAATATTGTTCGTCCTTCTGGGGATTCAAAACGTTCTGACCGTTGGTGTTCTCATTGCAATAAGGGTGGTCACACTCGTGAAAAATGTTGGGAAATTCATGGCAAACCACCAAACTGGAAACCAAAAGGACAGAACAAGAATCGTGCTAACCAAGTATCTTCTGAAGATAAGGGGGAGGGGTCCCATGTCCCTTCAAATTCCGATGGTTTTTTCCTCTCTAAGGCCCAGTATGAGCAATTTCAGAAATTGATGTCTCAATCTGCTGAGGCAACTAGTCATGTTGCTTAAAAAAGGTATGGCATTCCATGTTGAACGTAGTAATCGTTGGATCCTTGATTCAGGAGCCTCTGATCACATGACAGGTAATGCAACCTTATTTTCTTCCTATACCCCTTACTATCACCCGTCACGAATAAGAACAGTTGATGGAAATTTCTCTACTATTGCGGGCAAGGGATCCATTAAACTTTCTGAGCATATTATTTTGAATTTTGTCCTTCATGTTCCCTCCCTTACTTGTAACCTCATCTCTATTAGCAAACTTACTGCTGAGTTGCATTGTGTTGCTAAGTTTTCTGCAAATACTTGTATCTTTCAGGAGCAGGACTCGGGGATGATGATTGGCAGTGCTAGAGAAGAAGAAGGGCTCTACTATTTGGAGGAGGAACTTTGTGAAAGGAGGATTTTTTCAAACCACACTCTATGTTTATCAGATGATTGTAATGATGTTTTGTTATGGCATCGTAGGTTAGGGCACCCAAACTTTGTTTATCTTCAGAAGTTATTCCCTAACTTATTTATCAATAAAAAGCCAAGTTCCTTTCTTTGTGATTTTTGTCAACTTGCAAAGCATTCTCGTGTCACTTATTCTCCCAAGAAATATCATGAATCTTCTCCCTTTACATTAATTCATAGTGATATTTGGGGACCTGCTCGTGAAAAAAATGTTTCAGGTGCTCGTTGGTTTATTACTTTCATTGATGATCATTCTAGGGTATGTTGGGTATATCTCTTAAAAGACAAGTCTGATGCTGCATCCACTTTTAAAAACTTTCATGCTATGATTCAAACTCAATTCCAGACTCCTATCAAAATTCTGCGAACAGACAATGGCACAGAACTTTTTAATTCTGTTCTTGGAGATTACCTAAACCAACATGGAATTATTCATCAAAGTTCTTGTCCTAATACCCCTCAACAAAATGGGGTGGCTGAAAGGAAAAATAGACACCTAATTGAAGTTGCTCGAGCTCTTTTATTCACGATGCATGTCCCTAAATATCTATGGGGGGAAGCCATCTTGACAGCTTCTTATCTCATTAATCGGATGCCTTCTCGGGTACTAAATTTTCATTCTCCTTTATCTTGTCTTACTAAATCTTTTCCTTCTTTCAGTGCTCTTTCTTCTCTTCCTCCCAAAATATTTGGCTCTGTGGTCTTTGTACATATTCCTTCACATCAAAGGTCCAAACTTGACCCTAAATCTATTAGATGTGTCTTCATAGGATATTCCCCTAATCAAAAAGGCTATAAGTGTTACTCACCTTCTCTCCGTAAGGTCTTTGTTTCCATGGATGTTACCTTTTATGAGACACAATCCTTTTTTTCCCCGACTTCTCTTCAGGGGGAGTCTACTGGGATGGATGAAGATAAGCCTGGGAAACCAAATGAAGTTGTTGTCTTACCTTGGCCTTTGGAAACAGGGGGAGTTATTGGGAAGGAAATAGGGGGAGCAACTATACCTGAGTCTAATGATCCTCCCGGTCCTTGTGATCCTCCTGGTAAATGGGGAAAATTCTACAGCAGGCGCAAAATACATCAAGAGACTCTAGACTGCCAGGATCCTGACTCGAGTCCTTGCTCTAGCAACCCACTTGAATGCTCTAGTACAGCCAACATTGATATGCCCATTGCTCTTCAATACTATGTTAGATAGTACCAGGATACCCAAAAATATCCAAGAAGCACTTGATGACCCAAGATGGAGGAACACCGTATTAGAAGAAATGGATGCACTTATAAAAAATGAAACATGGGATTTTGTGACATTACCTAAAGGAAAGAAAACTGTTGGTTGCAAGTAGGTGTTCACAATAAAATTTAATGCAGACAATAGCATCAATAGGTATAAGGCCAGATTAGTTGCTAAGGGATTTACTCAAACTCATGGGATAGATTATCAGGAGACATTTGCTCCTGTTGCCAAGCTTAACACTATCCGCGTTTTGCTATCTCTTGCCGCCAACCTTGATTGGCCATTGCAACAGTTAGATGTCAAGAATGCCTTCTTGAATGGTTATCTACATGAGGAAGTTTACATGGATAACCTCCTGGTTTTGAAAAAGGGGATGGTTCTGTGTGCAAGTTGCAGAAGTATCTCTATGGACTTAAACAATCTCCCAGAGAATGGTTTGGGAAATTTACTCAAGCTGTTAAGGGAAAAGGGTTCACCCAAGCTCAGATTTATCACACTTTATTCTTTAAACACTCTGACAAAGGAAGAATTGCTATCCTCATTGTCTATGTTGATGACATAATTGTCACTGGTAATGATATCGAGGAGATAGCCTCTTTAAAAAAATGTTTAGCTGACCAGTTTGAACTAAAAGATCTTGGATCTCTCAAATACTTCCGTGGCATGGAAGTTGCTCGAAGTAAGAAAGGAATTTCCTTAACTCAGAAAAAATACATTCTAGACCTGTTGCAAGAAACAGGTATGCTTGGGTGCAAGCCAGCAGAGACTCCAATTGAAGCTAATATGAAAATGGGAGTTGAGGACGGGGAAGATGTCGATAAGGAGCAGTACCAGAGACTCGTGGGGAAATTAATCTATTTGTCTCACACTCGTCCTGATATTGCTTTTGCTGTGAGCATGGTTAGCCAATTCATGCATTCTCCTAAGGAAAAACACCTTAGTGCTGTTTATAGAATTCTCAAGTACCTCAAAAACACCCCTGGTCGAGGAATTCTCTTTAAAAAGGGGAACAAAAGGATGATTGAAATTTATACAGATGCAGACTGGGCTGGCTCTGCAATGGACCGAAGATCTACTTCAGGATATTGTACTTATGTCTGGGGAAACCTTGTGACCTGGAGAAGTAAGAAACAAACTGTTGTTGTAAGAAGTAGTGCAGAAGCGGAATTTCGGGCTTTAGCCCATGGTATTTGCGAAGGAATTTGGTTAAGAAGGCTTCTGGAAGAGTTGAAGATCTCTTACTCCCTACCTATCAAATTATATTGTGATAATAAAGCTGCTATCAGCATTGCTCAAAATCCCGTCCATCATGACAGAACAAAACATGTGGAAGTCGATCGTCACTTTATCAAAGAAAAATTAGAAGACGGTAGTGTATGCTTATCATATATACCTACCAAGGAACAAACGGCAGATATTCTCACCAAAGGATTACTTAAGCCGACCTTTGAGGATTTGATCAGCAAGTTGGGAATGATCAATATATATCTCCCAACTTGAGGGGGAGTGTAGAATATTCTAGACTATCTTTATTACTTTCTTGCTATCTGTTCCTTTATTTATTCTCTTGTTATTGTAAATATGCCTCTTAGTTTTTTGTTACTATTTATTAGCATTGTTCTCTGTACTCACTATAAATTGTACCTACTGGGTCTCTCAAATAATGTATCAGAAGTTTATTCAGAAAACACTTCTTCTTTTCATCAGAAAAATATTCTCATGGGAAGAAAATCACATGAAATCATTCCTGATAGAATGAGAAACATAAAACAAATGTAACATTCCACTTGCAAGGAAGGATTTAATTAATATGATCAAGTAGTAACTCCTTATATCAATCATAAATTTGTTTAACCATAATTCTAATATCCAAGCCACAGCTCGAATTACCAAGAAGTCCATAAAGAAGACCAAACTTCTTTGAGATTTGCAAGCTTTGTAGGTGAACACAAACTCACCGCCATAGCAAGAAAGACATTTTGGAGAGTTTGTGGTTCGACTTCCCAGAGAAATTTAGCAACTGGATCATCTTTCAAGTCAGTAGCCACTATTTTCTCACATTTATCATTCCCCAATAGCTCAGAATCATTTATAGAAGTTGACAGTGATTGTTGATCCAGGTTGGCACTAACACTGTTGTGAACCAAAGACACAAGTTCGTGAAGCACCTGGACTACAGCAGGTTCTAATTCTAGCAATGTGTTCCCCTCTTCTATTCTCTTCTCTTTAAAATTCGTCCCTTTCAACATCTGACTATAATTTCCATTGGCATGATCTGATAATCAGATTATAAAGATCAGTTAAACAGCCACTGGCAAAAAGATAAGCTAGAAATTTATCTTTCTTGTAAAGAGACAATCATAGAAAATAACTACATCAAAGCCATCTTATAATTAAATTACCTGTTTGTCCATTACTAGGCAGCTTGTATGTACACATCCTAGTTTTCCCCATCCCCAACTTAAGCAGTAGATGGTCCTGTCCTATATTGAATACATATATCAGAAGCCCATTACAAAAACTTTTAGTTTATGAAGAGAAAGGAGAAAAGCAATAACAACTAGATGATTTAAATCACTAATGAACTTTGTTAGGCTAGAAAAAGACAGATAGCAAACCCCTCCCTTCTCCAAAATCAAAAACAAAATTTCAGAGATAAAATGACAAATGCTTATAAGATTAATGCGTACTCCTTATCAACTATTACACCTTAACCTTGGCTATGAAAATTTTCTAAAAATTCTAATTCAACAACAAATAACTATCAAGTCATGGACAAATCTGAAAACTTTATGCCAGCAAGTGATACTCTGTACAGAAAAAGGAAGGTAAAGAATAGCACATAAAGAAGCAACACATCTGAAGAATTATGAAAAAGGGAATTGTTTACATATATACATATGCAGATTGTTCCCAAGTAAGCTAACAAAAAAGTAAAACTAAAATATTAATTTCCACCATATCCATTCTCCAATTCCCACCACTTAACAAACGAAAAAAAAATAAAGAAGGTAGGCTTATTAATATCATGTGCAGTAAATGACATATACAAATTAAGCACATACCATTTCTTTGTCAATCAATCTTCGAATGCATCCATTGGATCAGCGGGCAAATGATATTTCAAAAGAAAATAATAACATTCAAAAGTTAGTTTATCACATAAGCATCTATACAGTGATAAATTTTGAACAGAGAACTACATAATCACAAATACCTTCGCAATATTCTGCGCAAATAATAAGCATCCATGTGTTCCACCATGCAAGATATTATGTTTGATCTCCACCAGAAGTTAATAGCAATGGTCAAATCATCACTATCTACCTGGTGGAACCTATAGCAAAAAACATTAATGAAACTAATGATATGAAGAGAACAAGATGATAGAACATGACCAGAATTTAAGAGATTTATGGAGAAAGCAAAGGTAAATTTTATTGATAAGGGAAATAGAGTGAATCGACTGTCCAGTATTTCGAGAGCCTCGTCTCTCCCCAAAACTGAATTCTAATCTCACCATGCCTCCCTCTCTGCCCTGTGTTTCCTTTTATCCTTTTGCTAACATAGAGGAGTATCCTCCCAAATCTTGAAATAATATCCCCTAAAATCAATTAACTCTATCTACTTTATTTAACCATATAAATTAATAACAAGCAACCCTATTTACATCAAGTAACTCTGTCTACAAGACTACAATATTTAACCATATCAATTAATAAAAACCAACCCTACCTACTATATCTTAAAATATCAATTAATATCATGTAACACCATCAAATATATCTAACAATATAAATTAATGTCAGGTAACTATATCTAATATATCTAACAATATCAATTATCTCTAATTACTATTACTAACTAGGCCTACCCAACTAGAGCATTGGGCTCACCCTTATTTCCTCTAACTTACTTTCCTAAGTAGGGGATTCCTAACATCAACATCAACTACACATTTATCCCAAATTAATTGGGGTCGGTGGTAGATGAACCCAAATAAAAGATACGAAAAGGTTGAAAAGGGGATTCCTAACACAAGACTGAAACAAGATTTAAGAAGTTTATATGTAAAGAACCAATTCAACCCAAAAGCTTAAGTTGTTGGGTGAGGTTATATTAATGGTTTTATATATCTCTAACACGCCCCTTCACAAGAGAGTCATTAGGCTTCAAAGGTGGATGATGCATCAAGCCCAGCCTACTTGTGCTAAGAAATTCCACAAAGAAAATGTGGGATGGCGAGGATCGAACCCGGGACACCAAGACTCTGATACCATGTAAAGAACCAATTCAACCCAAAAACTTAAGTTGTTGGATGAGGTTATATTAATGGTTTTATATATCCATGTAAAGAACCAATTAAGCCCAAAAGCTTAAGCTATTGGGTAAGGTTATATTAATGGTTTTATATATCTCTAACATTATAGTAAAAGAATAAAAGAAATTATAGATTGTCCAATGGACATACAAACTAAGAAGGGAAATATGCTGATAGCATTTTAAACACCAAATATATAGACATCACAAGAAAATATGATCGTGTTCCATGAAGTGATGAATGAAGCATAATGCACTAAACATATATGTTTAAGTAACATAAATTACGAAAAACAATCAACTGATCAACAAAAAAAAATAAAAAATGAAGAATTTTTAACTGCATTCTGGATGTTTAAATTTTTCATCCTTCAATAAAGTTTTACACTCTTTACTCTTTTGGCACAATTACCTTTAGCTATGTGTTTTAGTTTTATCCCAACTGTAAAGAACCAATTCAACCCAAAAGCTTAAGCTGTTGGGTGAGGCTACATTAATGGTTTTATTTATCTCAACATACCCCCTCACACGAGAGCCCACTGGGCTTGAAGGGTGGACAATGCACAAGCCCACCTATCTGTGCGAAGAAAGAAATTCCACTAGAAAGAAAGTGGGGGCGGTGAGGATCGAACCCGATACACCGAGGCTCTGATACCATGTAAAGAACCAATTCAACCCAAAAGCTTAAGTTGTTAGGTGAGGCTACATTAATGGTTTTATTTATCTCAACATGCCCCCTCACACGAGAGCCCACTAGGCTTGAAGGGTGGACAATGCACAGGCCCACCTACCTGTGCGAAGAAAGAAATTCCACTAGAAAGAAAGTGGGGGTGATGAGGATCGAACCTGGTACACCGAGGCTCTGATACCATGTAAAAAATCAATTAAACCCAAAAGCTTAAGCTTTTGGGTGAGGCTACATTAATGGTTTTATTTATCTCAACACCAACGAATAAAATGATGGAAATGGGATCTGACAGGGTGATGTCATATTAAACAGTGCACTTTTGAATGTATCCATTCCAACCATAAAATGATAAGAATCATGATCTTGGAATCGAAGAAAAGATGATGCAAAGTAAAGATATAGAAGTGAAATGGGTGAGTAACCCATCAGAAATTGTAGGATTGGAGATCCATGAGGCATGTATGGCTGTATTTTCAAAAAAAAAAGGGTGGGGGGGGACTAAAGGTGGTTACAAGAGCACAAATACTCAAATAGAAAATAGAAAACAAAGCACACCTGGGTTTACAATTTGACAAGCATGAAGCAATGCACATATTAATCACCTTCACTGAAAAACCTAAGCAAAAATGTATAAATTCTATCTTCGATGTATTTACGATGTTTATTTTTGACATTTTGTGTCAGCATTGACAGAAAAAAAAAAAGACTTAGTGTGAACGATGAAAGTTCCAGGCATAAATCTAGCATAGAATGGCCAGAAAACAATAAGACCAGTTAAACTATTGCCATGCAACACCCATGTTTCCCACTCCAAACCAACCAGCCCAACCCATTTTTCCCTAATTCAGAAGAGGATAATCTACCCAAAAACTGAGAAAGGCTTATCACAAAGACATTGTTCAATTTTAGACCTTACCAGCCTTCAGGGATGAAAAGTGCATCTCCTGCCTCAAGAACAACCTTTTGTGCTAACTCCATTGAGCATTCTGCCCTTGGATAAATTGAGTAATCAGGATTTTCTAAAGCAACAGAACTGCCACATGAATTTTATGGGAAAAAAGGAACAAAAAGAACTGTTAGAATATAATAATGTGTTAGTGAGTTATGTGCTATGGACCAGGCTTGTAAGAGTTGTATCAATCTCATACTAGTACTACACCCTATGCTACATCAATACACAGACAGGGAGCCTGACAATCATTGAGTTAGTGCATCCCATAATACAGTAATTCTCTATCTATCCTCTCATTTCTCTCAGTGTTTGATTTTTCAGCATACCTGTGATTGGAAGCCTCCCCATATATAGGCATTGGGTAGAGTGAGGGACTAGCAGAAGGAGGCCACAAAACAACTGCAAAGAATATGATTGTTAGAGAAGGGCAGAAAGGGGATCGAGGAGTGGAGGAAGAAAAGAATGTAAAGGAGGACTATTTGAAATAAGTAACAGAAGCTGGTAAGAATTTTAGCCAGAATCATAACATAATATTGACAGGGAGAAGCAATTAGAGTTCCAAAACTCTAATGGGAGCTATATATTAATTACTGTCACATTACTTTAGGCATTAAATAGATTAAAACATCAGTAAGCCAAAACAAGAATTGAAATTTCCAATATAACGGATAGCATATTCCTGACAACCAGCAACTCCACTACTTTCATGCTAGGTGGTAATATGATACATCAAGAAGAGGAAGGCATATACCTTACCTTGTTTGCGGCCAGAAACTACACAAAGAAGATTGTGGTGTGGATCATAGTGAGTACTTGATCTAGCATGGGCATTGTTCATCCACAAATTTATAGAAGATAGTTCTTTTGCCACCAAAACTGGAGGCTGCAGAACATGAGAAGCTAAAACTATAATTTTATGAATAAAAATACCTACTAGGAAGAGAAATTTATTACATATAGACTACAAAACAAAATAGCAGCGATAAATTCACTAACCATCTGAATGTCTTCCCTTAGGGTTTCCAATTGAACCCTCTCCTGATCATCATTGTTCATAATTGGCACCTGAAGTACATGTCACCAAAAATCGTTTTAAAACTATGGCACCATCACACTATCAAAAAAGCAAGAAAAAAAAAATGTAGGAGCAGGGCCAACCCAAAGAAGACCTTCACAATTTTATTTTTTTTATTATTTTCGTCAAAAACAAACCAATTGGATTATCGTCTCATAGATGTTGGATTTTGAACCTGTGCTAAATAAATTTGTTCGGGAACACATTCCAAGGCCAAATATGCATGTTTTGTGTCCTGAGTTTGTGTGGCAGGACAAAGATCAAGGTGTTGGTGGTGTTCACTTTGCATTTGCATTCGTCTCTTACAGAAACCAAGGAAGGTAGAAAATGGTAAAGGTACCTGCAAGTAAAGGAAAATAAAGATCAATCTTACAATTACATTATGGGTTCGCATTTTCTGTGGTAGATAATCATTGATATTGCAACTTGTCATTACTGCACTTTGACCAATTACCATCACATGTTTTATTCCAATATTTGGTTGTGCATTTGAATCATTTTGGGACGAAAATCATGATGTTTTTGTAATTTTAATTTATTTAGGGTTATTATAGTCTTTATAGTTATAATTTTTTAATCTTTTAGAAGTAAGATAACTTATAACTTATTTGCATTAACATTAACTGCATTTTTTCTCTGTTACATTATCTCATCCATAAATAAAAAAAGCACAGAGAGTAAATACCCTCTGATGGCTTCCAAGATCACCATAAAATACAGACGCGGATTGAGAGATCATAGCCACCACCATGCAAGAGCCAACCCGTGCCTAGATTTCAATAATGTAGCAGCATCAAATTAATTAACATATTAAACAGATAGCTATTTCAAATTTCCAATCAATAATATAAGACACAAAGAAATGAACGAAGCAGAGAGAAGAAGCTAAGAGGAACCTGCAAGTAGTCAAGGCCACCATTCGATGGATTCCAGAGGGAGAAAGCTCTCCAACCCTTGGTGCATCCACACAAAACCTTTTTCGGTTTGAAAATTCACCGTTCAGTTATAACGACACGTAACAGAAAGAACAGAAGAAGGCAAAGAGTGTTGTTTACTTACAGCAGGAACGTTTCTAGACTCAATCAGGGAATCGAAGTCTTTAGCCGTGGGAAGTTCTTCATATCTTCGGATTCGAATGAACTCCTCCATCTATTCAAATTTAAAGACCTTTGAGTTTGAACTTTGAAGTATCTAGCTAGTAGGAAATTTTCGACCTCTCAGATTGCACAGAATGGGAATGGAACTGGAACTGGAACTTCGTAATGGTGAATGTGAGTGTGACTATACAGGTGGGCCCGCGGGAGAATTTAGAGCCCACGGGCTTCTATGGGCCACTTTCCACGGCTTCCGTTTCAACGGGCTCAGCCATGTGCTTCTTTAAATGTATAACCCAATATCCAAGCCCATATACCCAAACTATAAATTGTTTGCGGTGGTAAAAAGTATAAAAGACAGAACCAATTTTACCAAGTATTTCTTCATATAAAAAAGGGAAAAATGTTTGTTATTTTAAATGACATAAAGTTATGTTATTTTAGTAAAGAGATAGACACAAAATAAATTTTTTTATTTTAAATTTAAATTAAAAAAAATCACTCACTTTCTCTTTCTCATGATTTCCATTTATTGTGTCTATCTCTCTCCTAAAATGACATAACTTGTGTCATTTAAAATGACAAACATCAAACCCATAAAAAAAAATTAATGTTTCAATTCTTAAGAGTAGAAATTTTTTAGAGGATGAAGAGATTTAAACCCAAAATCAGATTAGTGGAGCTTATTAAAACTTCAAACACCGGATGATAATTATCAAAAAAAAAAAAAGATTAATATTTTCTATTACAACGGGAGATAAAATTATCTCCCATAATACCAAAATGACGTTATTTTGGAATTTAAAAAAAAATTATCAGGCATATTGGTAAAATTAATGATACCAATTTTTTTTTTCTAAAGTACCCTTATTTTTTTTTTTCTAAATCCCAAAATAACATCATTTTAAGGTTGTAGGAAATAAAGAGGAGAAATGTTTTTCAATTAGAAAAATTATTAGTACTCTCAATTTATTGTTTCTTATGACATTGTATTATCTCAACCATTTCTTTTGTTCCAACTTTTCCATATAACTAATACATCACCCGTGTGTTGCATGTAGGGCCAGCAAAACGGCCTCGGCTGGCCGACGCCAAATGGGGTTGGGCGGGCTGAGTTTTATAGCCCGCTCTCAAAAGTGAGGCGGGGTGGGCTGATTCATTTTTTGACGGGTTGATGGCGGGGAGGAACGGGGCGGGTTAGTGTAAAAAGGTTCGGGCCGGCAGGCCTAGTTTTTCAGCCCATTCTCAAAAGTGGACGTGGGGCGGGCTAACTCATTTTTTGGCGGGTTGGGCCAAGCCTCCCACTTTGCCACGTCTATTTACACAGAGAAAAAGAGAAATCGGAAAATTCATGCCACTTCTTGGAGTATGGTATGTAGAGAAAAGAAAGATAGAGGATTGGGCATCAGGAACTTAAGGATGAACAATAGAGCTAATTTAATGAAATTAGGTCATGGAATCCTCACGAAAAGGAATGACCTCTGGGTGCATGTAGTCAAAAACAAGTACAAGGTTAGGGATGGCCTGATTCCAATTATCCCAAAGAAGGCTGTTAGCTCTAACCTCTGGTCAGGTCTTCACAAGGTGTGGCCTAAGATTTATGAAGGCTCAAGGATTATGTTGGGAAATGGAATAGGAACATCCTTTTGGAATGATAAATGGTTGAAGATTGGCCCTCTAAAAAATCGTACTGTCCAGGAGATTCCCATTACAAGTAGGGATGTGCATGGGTCGAACCGAACCGGATTTCTTGAAAAACCGAACCGAATTGGCTTAAATGGTTCGGTTCGAAAGTGGTTTGGTTCGGTCCAAAACTGGTTCGGTTCGGAAGTGGTTCGATTCGGTTCGAAAGTGGTTCGGTTCGGAAGTGGTTCGGAACCGGTTCGGGTCGACCCTCTTTTGAAAAGAAGAAAATTTAAAAAATAAAGTTATAAAAATTAATTTGGTTTGGTTTGAAAATGGTTCGGTTCGGTTCGGAAACGGTTTGGTTCTTAAACCGGTTCTAAAAACTGGTTCGGTTCTTAAACCGGTTCTAAAAACCGGTTCGGTTCATGAACCGGTTCTTTAAAAACTGGTTCGGTTCATGAACTAATTTTTTAAAACCGGTTACTTTATGGAGCGGTTCGGTTCGGTTCGGTTCATGGTTCGACCCACTTTTTTGGTTATTTTGCACACCCTTAATTACAAGTAGAGATGCAGATATAACATACATGGTGGATCTGAAAGTAAACTGGCCTTTGAAGGCCGATGCATGTAAGGTGTAAAACAAAATTTTTACTGCGGAACATACATGCACACATAGGTTCATGCTTTAAGACAACATGATGTTACCTTGTTTTTGGCCTGATCAGTCAGGGAGATCAGATGTCAGGCTTGAAGGGTTCAAACCCTCTAATGGTGATCCACACCACCGTTCGTCAATGATGCAAGAACGCTTTCTTGAAAGCCACCAGATGAACACCACAGTGAGGCTTGCTATGTGCACAAGTGGTGAAGGTGGAGGCTAGGTATTCTGTTTGAAAGGTGTACTGAGCTACCCTACAGAATGGTGCATAGATGGAGGAGAGTTGGCTAGGTTTTTCACAAAACCCTAAGGTGAGGAACAAGTCATATATATGCGCACACTTGGAGAGGAGGAGGGAATTAAATCATTCAAAATGAAAAACAAACTTTCAAATCTCTTTGAAAGTTGCGCATAGAACAGTGAGATAAGGTGGAGCTGTTGCAAAACTAACTTTCCCAACAACCTCCAATCTTATCCACATGAAATTAAGTTCAAAATAATTTAAACTTAAATTCATAAACTATCATATAGTATATACTTCTAATGCGCATAATTCAGCCCTAGAAGGGGTCTAAATACATTGAGTAATTGCATTCAAAATTTGAATCAACTCACCCACTGATTCCCTCAACCACCAAATCTGAATGGAGGTTTGTTTTAAGTGATAAGATAACATTCTTATCACCTAAAAGTTGCGCACCAAACAGCCAAGGGAGTGCCTCCAAAGATGCTTCTTGATCCAAGGAATATGCTCCAATAAGATCCTGTCTTGTCCTTTTGTTATGAAACAACTTTTCAAAACCAATTCAAATTCGAATTCAAACACTTGAATTCAAACGTTCAAACATTCAAATTCAAAATTCAAAATTCAAAATTTCAAATTTCAAATTCAAAATTCGAATTTCAAAATTTCAATTCAAATTCAAATTTCAAATTTCAAATTTCAAATTTCAAATTTCAAATTCAAAATTCGAATTTCGAAATTCAAATTCTAAATTCAAATTTCAAAATTCAAATTTCAAATTCAAGATTCGAAATTCAAATATTTGATTATTAATTTAACTAATTAAATTAATTAGTAATGGCTTGGACTATCCAAGCCCATTACTAAACTCCATGCACCACCCACCCATTTAGGTGGGCTTCCAAACAGCTTCTTGGGCTAATAACATTATTAGGCCCAATACCTTTAAAGCTAGTCCATCATGACTACAAGGTGTTAGTGTGTGACCCATTAGGTCCAACTTAGCTTTTGACATAATTGGGCTTGGGCCCAACAAGCCCACAACCCAATTAATGACAACACAGAGCACTAGCAATGCTTTGTTGCCCCAGAACTAGTCAGATTAATGACCTGATCAACCTATTGCACATATTTGGTTACCGTATGTATTTCCCTTCGTCTCGGTTATCTTCCTATTAACCTAGGGTAAGGAAATGTATCAACCCCTGCGGTTTAGGGTAAGCTTTATTCGAAATAGGGAATCTTCAATTTACTGAATCTAAAGGCAGATCATCTCATGATCTCTTTTACTATGCATAGATTCCCGAGTCCCTGTAAATGTCATTCTGATTTCTCCGGTTTACAGATAACCTAATCTCTCACAGAGATTTGACGAATTCCTTTAGCTTATTACCCTAGCCCTGTGCCCTTTAAGGACACGCCCAACAGTATACCTATGAGTCTCCATGTTTCAGGCAGACGAGGTATACAATCAAAACATGCCTTCAAGAACACAGTCTAGGTAATAACTTCTGGTCTAAGGAAAGACATACCCAAACATAAAGAGATTACTCTAATGACACTATCTGTGAGATTTCCTCATAGAGTCTCTTTTTGGGTCTGTTCAGTGCGAGCTATACTCTTATAGGTCCACCCACGACTTTAGCTAATATATCTCCATATCTGCAGCTCATGAGGTCTTTACCTTGTATCCATATACAAGTAGATAAGTCGTACTAGTCTTTACTCGAGATCACTGATCCCCAAACTCAGTGTCTCTAGACTAGGAACATATAATTAGGAATAGACATGCAATATCCTTGAATCCTCATGATCGTGATCTCATCACAGATACTCAAGAGATACCTGTTCTATTCCAAGGGGTTTATCCAGTTCGTTCATATAATTTTAACAGTAATATCGAGACACAATATGAAACTGAATAAATAGTGCTTTCATTTATTTGCGACAAACAAAGTTCTACATCTAGTGTCCTTTATTTAATCAAAAGATTGTCTCTAGGACACCCATATGCTAACAAGCTCCCACTTGGCCTAGAGCCAATCAGACCTAAGTCGTATGCCCAAAGCCTCATAATGACTATCATGTTTTCTCTGAGAAACAGCCTTTGTCAGAGAATCGGCCAGGTTATCGTCTGTGGGAACATAATCCATTTTTACATCATTCCTATCAATGATTTCTCTAATCAAATGATATCTGCGGAGCACGTGTTTAGATCTTTGATGAGACCTAGGTTCCTTTGACTGCGCAATGGCTCCAGTGTTGTCGCAAAGCAACTGTATGGGCTCATCCACGCTTGGAACCACCCTTAGTTCATTTACGAACTTCTTGATCCACACTGCCTCCTTAGCTGCTTCTGAAGCAGCTATGTATTCAGCCTCTGTCGTTGAGTCTGCTGTTGTCTCGTGCTTGGAACTTTTCCAAGACACTGCCCCACCATTTAAGGTGAATACGAATCCTGACTGTGACTTGCAGTCATCTTTGTCACTCTGAAAGCTGGCATCAGTGAACCCTTTCACTGTTAACTCATTAACCCCACCATAGACCAAAAACGCATCCTTAGTTCTTCTTAAGTATTTAAGGATGGTTTTGACTGCCGTCCAGTGACCCTCTCCAGGGTCTGACTGGTATCTGCTCGTAATGCTTAAAGCATATGAGACATCTGGTCTCGTACATATCATGGCATACATGATGGATCCAATAGCCGAAGCGTATAGAATTCCACTCATGCGATCCTTCTCAGGCTGTGACTTAGGACACATAGCCCTTGATAGGTGTACCCCATGACTGACAGGAAGAAAACCCCTTTTCGACCCTTCCATGCTAAACCTCTTTAGCATCTTGTCAACGTACGTGGATTGAGATAAACCCAGCAGCCTCTTGGATCTATCTCTATAGATCTTTATACCGAGTATAAAGGCTACCTCTCCCAAATCCTTCATGGTAAAGTTTTCTGAAAGCCACTCTTTCGTTATTTTTAATGTGGGGATGTCATTTCCTATTAGCAATATGTCATCTACATAAAGCACTAGGAAAACGACATTACTCCCACTAACCTTTCTGTAAACACAAGGTTCATCCTCGTTCTTGATAAAACCGTTACTCTTAACGACTTCATCAAAACGTATATTCCAACTCCTTGATGCTTGCTTTAGCCCATATATTGACCTTTGTAGTTTGCATACCATATGCTCCTGATCTTTGTTTTCAAAGCCTTCAGGTTGTGTCATGTACACTTCCTCCTTCAAGAACCCATTCAAGAAGGCGGTCTTGACATATATTTGCCAAATTTCATAGTCGTGGTATGTTGCTATTGCAAGCATGATCCTAATAGATTTGATCATGGCAACTGGTGAGAAAGTTTCATCATAGTCAACTCCTTGTCTTTGACGATACCCTTTCGCCACCAACCTAGCTTTGTAGGTCTGAACGTTGCCATCTGCATCAGTCTTTCTTTTAAAGACCCATTTATTACCGATAGGAACTATTCCTTGCGGTTTAGGAACCAAGGTCCATACCTTGTTCTGATACATCGAATCCATTTCAGATTCCATGGCTTCAAGCCATTTTGAGGAGTCAACATCTTTGACCGCCTCCTCGTAGTTACTTAGTTCATCATCCTCAACAGTTTGCTGATTCTCAATCACAAACCCGTACCTTTCAGGTGGATGGATGACCCTCGTAGATCTACGGAGTTGTGTGTTTACTTCTCCATTCGAGAACGTCGCCTGCGGAGCAGACTCGGGTTCCTCAATCTGTTCTTGTGGATCTTGCACTTCTTCAAGATCAATCTTACTCCTACTGCCTCCTTGAGAGATCAAATCCTTCTCAAGGAACTCAGCATTCTTTGACACAAACACTTTGTGTTCTTCCATGGAGTAGAAGTAGTATCCCTTAGTACCTTTAGGATACCCCACAAATAGACATTTAGTACTCTTAGCACTAAGCTTGTCTGATGTCAACGCTTTGACATAAGCTGGCGATCCCCATACCCTGAGGTAACTCAGGTTGGGTCTCTACCACTCCATATCTCATATGGTGTGGTCTGAACAGATTTAGACGGTACCCTATTTAGAAGGTATGCCGCTGTGTCTAAGGCATATCCCCAAAATGATTTTGGAAGTTGAGTCTCACTCATCATAGACCTAACCATGTCTAACAAGGTCTTGTTTCTCCTTTCGGAGACACCGTTTTGGTGTGGTGTGTAAGGAGCGGTAAATTGTGAGAGAATTCCATTTTCTCTCAGATAACCCTGAAACTCGTGGCTCAAATATTCACCACCACGATCTGATCGTAATGTCTTAATCATCTTGCCACGCTGTTTCTCCACTTCATTCCTAAACTCTTTGAACTTTTCAAAAGCTTCAGATTTATATCTCATTAGGTATATATACCCAAATCTTGATTTGTCATCTGTAAAGGTAATGAAATAAGAATATCCACCTCTAGCCTCAATAGACATTGGGCCACATACATCAGTATGAATGAGTTCTAATAACTCACTAGCCCTATGACTCTCAAGCCCTTTGGGCTTTTGTTGAATCATTTTCCCAGCTAGACAAGATTCACACTGTCCATAGGATTCCAAATCCATGGAGTCCAGGTATCCATCTCTATGCATCCTAGACAATCTTGTTTCATTTATGTGCCCTAGTCTACAGTGCCAAAGATAAGATTGATTATCCGTCCTAGGTCGTTTCACATCTATATTGAGCACTTCATTTCCCATTTCCAACACATACAATCCATTTATTAAAGAAGCAGTACCGTAAACCATATCATTCAAAATGATAGAAAAAGTACCATCCCTAATACTGAAAGTATATCCATCTTGTTCTAAACAAGAAATTGAAATAATGTTTCTAGAAATTTGCGGAACATAAAGAAAATTATTCAAATGCAATAAAAGGCCCGTAGGCAAAATAAGGTCAGCATCTCCAACTGAATGAGCAGCAACTCTTGCTCCATTACCAACGCGGAGATCTACCTCATTTCTATCCAATCTCCTTGGGCTCCTAAGTACCTGCAACATATTGCAGATATGAGAACCGCATCCGGTATCCAATACCCATGAGGATGGATTAGCATAAGAATAATTTATCTCAATCATGAAAATACCTGAGGCAGAAGCATCACCATGCTTCTTGTCCTTCACATTGTTCAGGTAGTCTGGACAATTCCTCTTCCAGTGGCCTTTCTTGCCACAATGGAAGCACTCAGCATCACCCTTGTCCTTAGGTGCCTTCTTACCCTTCTTCTTGCCCTTCTTCTTCTTGGATTTTCCTTTGGGCTTAAGGGGGTCACCTTTTGCAGGCTCCTTACCCTTTCCCTTGGCCTTGCTAGGCCCACCAATCAAAAGAGCCTGTGTCCTATCCTTCTTGATAGACACTTCAGCTGTTGTTAACATGCTTAACAACTCAGGCAAGCTCACTTGCATCCCATGCATATTGTAATTCATGATGAATTGACTGAAGGAAGGTGGAAGTGAGGTGAGGACTAAGTCATTACTTAGCTCGGCATCCATGATGAAGCCTAGGTTTCCTAGCTTCTCAATCAGCCCGATCATCTTGAGAACATGGCTGCCAACAGACATGCTCTCAGTCATCCTACAAGAGAACAGTTCTCTTGAGGCCTCATACCTCTCATGCCTGCCTTTAATATCATACAACTCCTTGAGATGTACGATAATAGAGGGAGCATCCATATGCTCATGCTGCTTTTGCAGTTCAGGCGACATGGATGCCAACATGATGCATACTGCCATCACATTGTCATCCAAGTGCTGTTGATGGGTTACGAAATCAAATTCCGCAAACCCTTCTTCCCCTTCCCGTGGAGCTACGGGTATTACAGCATCTAAAACATAGGCAATCTTTTCGGCCCTTAGAACTATTCTTAGGTTCCGATACCAGTCCATAAAATTTGAACCGGTCAGTTTATTCGTATCGAGTATTGAACGCAGTGACAGTGGATTAGTCATACTATAAGCTGAAAAGGATGTAAAGATAGTTTTAGTTAATATACGGTTATGTAGTTAAAAGCAAATTATTAAAGACTTGAAATAATTTGCCCCTCCCACTATTTTATCTAAGTCAATGACCCTTCCTTTTGACTTAGGGTTAATCTACTTTAGATTTTACCTTAGTGGGATTAAGAGTGCGATTATTTATTTTAACCTCCGTCTGAGACCGCAAGATTAATTTAAATAAAGGGTTGATCTTTATCAACAGTATCTCATACCCTCTCTTAACATTAGGTTGACAACTCTTTGTCACTTAGTGGTGCATCTCATGCAACCAACCTAGCACCATTACCCTAAGCACATAAGCCCGGCTGTGCCTGCAACTTATGTCTTAGTTAAGCATTAAACCAGCACCCTAAGTGTCTTACACTTCAAACACTACTCTAGCCCAACGAAATAGTGGGTCCCAACTGAGTTGTGGAGCACCACTATGTAGAAGAGTTTTGAGTAGCATTGGTGGTGGGAGGTAATCATATACTTAATTATTTATTCCTTTGAAGGGTTCCTTTTATCTTGGGGTTAATTAGGTCCCATCAAACGCATATTGTAAGTTATCATGCTAGTCGTTACCTATGTCAAACATCTATCGGTATACACTAGTCGCTTTTGGACAAACATAATAACCATACAAAACGCGGTTTGCCCAATTCATGCATACTAGACGTTCTAATCATACATGCATATAAACAGTTTATATTGAGATAGCCATGGTGCTCGCGCTTTTGTCCCTTTTTGCTTCTTTAAGCAACGGCCGCTTGTCGTCTATACGCCACTAGCCTATTTCTCTAATTACAAATAATTAAAGAAACTCCATAACATTTTGGAGGAACAAAATTACAAAATTTAAATTACAAATACACTTGTAAATTAAAATGCGCGATTACACATTAATTTAAAATTCAAAAAATTCAAATCCGGGCACCATGACCATCCCTTTCCTGTTTGTACCTGAAAAGTTCAAAACTTGCAAACACAAACATTATATTATCACATAACATTTTCACATGTATTTTGACATTTAACATTTAAACATCAAAATAACATCTAGATTCATAATCTTAAATTTCTCATTGGCCGAATTTAAAAACAATTTCAATTCAAATTTTGTTAATTCTTTCTTAAAGAAAACAAAATTAAACCATGCATGTAGCCATATATCCCTACATGGCCGAATCATATAGGTGACTATATGATAAATCTTGTCACAAAATTTCATGCATATAAACATGACACAATTCATGGAGAAAAATAAGAAATCATTCAAGGTACTCTTAGTACCCTCCATGGCCGAATCTACCCTTTCAAAAAGGGTGTTCCTTTTAAAACTTTCATAAAGAAAAAGAAACTAAACCATGATGCATAATGTTTTATGAACACAGAATCAAATTTTCATGTTCATAAAAACAAAAACTTTAACACTTTAAAGGATTTGTGATTCAAAATCCACATGCAGAATTTAAACTTTAACCCTTTAAAGATTTTTGACCGTGAAAAACTCTTTTCACAAACAAGGTACCATCACCCGTCGATGGTAAAGCAACCGGGCTCTGATACCACTTGAAAGTAAACTGGCCTTTGAAGGCCGATGCATATAAGGTGTAAAACAAAAATTTTACTGCGGAACATACATGCACACATATGTTCATGCTTTAAGACAGCATAATGTTACCTTGTTTTTGGCCTGATCAGTCAGGGAGATCAGATGTCAGGCTTGAAGGGTTCAAACCCTCTAATGGTGATCCACACCACCGTTCGTCAATGATGCAAGAACGCTTTCTTGAAAGCCACCAGATGAACACCACAGTGAGGCTTGCTATGCGCACAAGTGGTGAAGGTGGAGGCTAGGTATTCTGTTTGAAAGGTGTACTGAGCTACCCTACAGAATGGTGCATAGATGGAGGAGAGTTAGCTAGGTTTTTCACAAAACCCTAAGGTGAGGAACAAGTCATATATATGCGCATACTTGGAGAGGAGGAGGGAATTAAATCATTCAAAATGAAAAACAAACTTTCAAATCTCTTTGAAAGTTGCGCATAGAACAGTGAGATAAGGTGGAGCTGTTGCAAAACTAACTTTCCCAACAACCTCCAATCTTATCCACATGAAATTAAGTTCAAAATAATTTAAACTTAAATTCATAAACTATCATATAGTATATACTTCTCATGCGCATAATTCAGCCCTAGAAGGGGTCTAAATACATTGAGTAGTTGCATTCAAAATTTGAATCAACTCACCCACTGATTCCCTCAACCACCAAATCTGAATGGAGGTTTGTTTTAAGTGATAAGATAACATTCTTATCACCTAAAAGTTGCGCACCAAACAGCCAAGGGAGTGCCTCCAAAGATGCTTCTTGATCCAAGGAATATGCTCCAATAAGATCCTGTCTTATCCTTTTGTTATGAAACAACTTTTCAAAACCAATTCAAATTCGAATTCAAACACTTGAATTCAAACGTTCAAACATTCAAATTCAAAATTCAAAATTTCAAATTTCAAATTCAAAATTCGAATTTCAAAATTCAAATCCAAATTCAAATTTCAAAATTCCAATTTCAAATTTCAAATTTCAAATTCAAAATTCGAATTTCAAAATTCAAATTCTAAATTCAAATTTCAAAATTCAAATTTCAAATTCAAGATTCGAAATTCAAATATTTGATTATTAATTTAACTAATTAAATTAATTAGTAATGGCTTGGACTATCCAAGCCCATTACTAAACTCCATGCACCACCCACCCATTTAGGTGGGCTTCCAAACAGCTTCTTGGGCTAATAACATTATTAGGCCCAATACCTTTAAAGCTAGTCCATCATGACTACAAGGTGTTAGTGTGTGACCCATTAGGTCCAACTTAGCTTCTGACATAATTGGGCTTGGGCCCAACAAGCCCACAACCCAATTAATGACAACACAGAGCACTAGCAATGCTTTGTTGCCCCAGAACTGGTCAGATTAATGACTTGATCAACCTATTGCACATATTTGGTTACCGTATGTATTTCCCTTCGTCTCGGTTATCTTCCCATTAACCTAGGGTAAGGAAATGTATCAACCCCTGCGGTTTAGGGTAAGCTTTATTCGAAATAGGGAATCTTCAATTTACTGACTCTAAAGGCAGATCATCTCATGATCTCTTTTACTATGCATAGATTCCCGAGTCCCTGTAAATGTCATCCTGATTTCTCCGGTTTACAGATAACCTAATCTCTCACAGAGATTTGACGAATTCCTTTAGCTTATTACCCTAGCCCTGTGCCCTTTAAGGACACGCCCAACAGTATACCTATGAGTCTCCATGTTTCAGGCAGACGAGGTATACAATCAAAACATGCCTTCAAGAACACAGTCTAGGTAATAACTTCTGGTCTAAGGAAAGACATACCCAAACATAAAAAGATTACTCTAATGACACTATCTGTGAGATTTTCTCATAGAGTCTCTTTTTGGGTCTGTTCAGTGCGAGCTATACTCTTATAGGTCCACCCACGACTTTAGCTAAGATATCTCCATATCTGCAGCTCATGAGGTCTTTACCTTGTATCCATATACAAGTAGATAAGTCGTACTAGTCTTTACTCGAGATCACTGATCCCCAAACTCAGTGTCTCTAGACTAGGAACATATAATTAGGAATAGACATGCAATATCCTTGAATCCTCATGATCGTGATCTCATCACAGATACTCAAGAGATACCTGTTCTATTCCAAGGGGTTTATCCAGTTCGTTCATATAATTTTAACAGTAATATCGAGACACAATATGAAACTGAATAAATAGTGCTTTCATTTATTTGCGACAAACAAAGTTCTACATCTAGTGTCCTTTATTTAATCAAAAGATTGTCTCTAGGACACCCATATGCTAACAGGATCCCAGAGGGGATTGGAAATGGCAGGAGTTTAGGGAGGTGCTATCCCAGGAAGCTTTATTGTCTATTGCTAATTGCTGCCCCCCGAGCCCTGATGAGGAGTATGATGGGGTGGTTTGGGACTATTCTCAGGATGGAAATTTCTCCATTAAGTCAGCTTGGAATTTTCTGTATGAGGAAGATGATATTCAGCAAAACATACAATGGGATAGGGTCTGGAAGTGGGATGGTCCTCCAAGGGTCAAGAATTTTCTATGGTTGCTCCTTGGTGAATATTTGCTTGCAAATCAAAAAAAAAGTCCACAGGCACCTTGCTATTTTAAGCATATGTTCTAGATGTCAGGAATCTCCTGAGGATTTCCTGGATGTGATGAGAGATTGCAGCTGGTCCAGGAAAGTTTGGAAAATGATTATTAACCTTGATAAGTAGTCTGATTTCTTTTCTCATTCTCTTCACTCTTGGCTGTATACTAATCTAGGGGAAGATCAATGCATGCTGGAAGGAAGCAGGGGTAATATTCTTTTCGGTTTAATTTGTTGGTTCATTTGGAAAGTTAGGAACGAATTTATCTTTGAAAACCAGAGATCCAGTGAGGATAAGATTATAAGACTGGCTTATACTTACCTATCGAATTTTGATGAGGCAAGACTGGTGTACAGGAAGGCAGGTTTGCAAAAGAATATCAGAACTGAATGCCTGGTGCAATGGAAACCCCCACCATGTGGCTGGGTGAAGTTCAATACTGATGGATCAGCAAAAATTGGAAATATGCAAGGTGGTTGTGGAGGGATTTTGAGTGATGTCTCTGGTCAGTGGCTAAAAGGTTTCGCTAGGAATCTGGGTCCTTGCAATTCTGTGAAACCGAAAATATGGGGAGTGTATTTGGGACTCCAAACAGCTTGGGATCTTGGATATAGAAGGGTAATCATTGAGGGAGATTCTCAAGTGGTGATTAAAATGATAAAAGATGGAGTTCCGGATAACCACCCTTTAGGGGGGTTGATTAGTAAGGTGAACAAGATGCTAATTTCAACTAGGAGGTGGAGTTTCTTCATGTGTTCAGGGCAGGGAATAGAGTAGCAGACTGGATTGCTAACATGGCTTCATCTCTAGATTGGGGAACAGTTTTGTTGGATGCACCCCCTAAGGAATGCATTAGTTTACTGTATAGTGATTACAGATGAGATACTTGGCCTCGCTTAGTTAGAGGCATGTAGTTTTGTTTGTTTTGTTTTTTAATTCCTTGTTGCATCAAAAAAAAAACAGAGAGAGAAATTGGTTTATCTGTCTCGTGAAATTTATCGCAAATCATAAAAGTATATCGCTACATTTTATTTAATTCACCACTATGAGGTACCTAACTCCAATTTTTGTATATGTAAAGTTGACAAATATTTGAATCAGTACGTTTAAATTCTAACAAACACTTCATAGTTGAAGTTGAATGTGGTAATTCAAAAGGTCATTCATTAGCTTAATTGCATAAGTATAAATAATTATTCATAAAATTAACACACCCACACACGTGTGTATGTGTGTGTGTGTGTTTAATGCATCGTATTTAATCTCAACAATACTTCAACTCTACTAATAATAATTTGGTGAAGAAAATGAAAAGCCAACTACTCACAAGGTTGGAAACAACTAATCATAAATAGCATTAAAATAATGTTATATCACTACAAAAAAAGCGGCATTTAGCCACATTCATATAGCCACATTCAATAAATTAATCTTTAAAACTCAAAATCATCCTAAATTTTAGGACACTGTTTTGAAATGTGGCAAAATTAAACCCTAGGCTTTAGCTTCGTTTGTTTTTTTTTTAGTACATAGCTTCGTCTGCTTTAGGTAACATGAACATTTATAAACTTCAGTTTAATTTCATCCTTTATTTGTTCATCTTTCGAGACCATCAAATCTTCGTACACAACAACGTTTATGTTATCATAGCTTCTATTTTCAAAGCTTTCATTTGTTCTTCTTTATCTCCTAATTTGAGGATCGATAAATACTAGGGCAACAAGTTTTTCCTCTGTAATGAGTCAATTCAGAGAAATGTGAATCTCTCATCATTCAGGTGACTCTTTTGTGCATCTCTTTCATCTGTCAATTATATGCATCTCCTTACATTCTTCATCTCTTTCAGATCTATTAGTGAGTCACTCCTTACACTGTGATTTAAGGATTAGTGTATGTCACTTGTTTGATAAAATGTCTCTGTTTGAGTTTGAGATATATTTTGAATAGAATTTTTTTATTTGATGTATATTTTTACTTTTATTAGGGCCATGCCACTATTTTGAAGTTTCATGACTTATAATGAATATTCAATGCTTTTTGGTTTCTTTCCCCTATATCGATTTTTATACATACCCTTACTAGTTTCTGTTGTGGTCATTTTCATTGAATGTTTATCTTTATTTCTATGAGGCGTTTGTTGAATCTACTAACATGATGTACACCTTCAACCAGGGCAAGTATTTTATATTTGTCTATTAGTTCCAATTTTTTTAATGGTTACTTATGTCATGTGTTTGGATATCTATAATTTGGTTTAGCAATTATAGATGCAGGGATGATGGCATGGAAGAGAGAGTATCAACAAAAAAGTAAGAAACCAGGGGTTACAATATGACAATGTTGGATTCTTTTTTTTCTAATCAATTTTTAGTATTTTCACAGAGTAGCATTGTTTCTTTGAGAATTTAATAAATGTATATATAAATCTGTTTGTATTATGTAGGTGTTGTTTATTTTCACTGTATATAATGCTTCAAATCAAAGAGATAAGCTTAAGGTATGTTAAAACTAAATCTAAACAAATATATTTATGAAGTTTTTTAAAATCTTTTAGAGCCTAGCATGCTTATTACTAGATTATAGATTCAATGAATGCTCATGAAAACAACATTATCAGGTTAATTTGGAGGCCAGAGTGGCATTCAGTTCCACAGTAGGTGGAGGTTTAGTCGAGGAAGCTAAGTCTATCTCCGCTAACTTTCTTCTTCTTCGTGGTTCAAGAAACCAAACAAAAAAAAGTAAGAAATGAGTGATGTAACAGTCATCAATTTTCTATATAAAGACCGGTCATTAATTTTCTTTTTTTAGAATTGGAACCTCTAAAGGAATTACCAAGTATTGCTTTGAGCATGCACATAAAGGCTGCACCATGGTCTCAAATGGGAGATGTAACCAAAGTGTCAATTCAAATCCTACATAGTTTGAAGGTAATTCAATTCTCTGAAATAAGGTAAGTAAGACACTCCAAATAACATTGGTTAATAAATTCCTTTTATCCTTTCGGTAGAAGATAATAGCCAATCAAGTTCAAGGTGGTTAAAGAAGGATAACCAAGGTGACAATGATACCTCCCCTGTTCTTAAGGTAAATAAGGTTAGTATACGTTGCTTTGTGCATCTTTATGACTTGTTTGGGGATTTGTTTCCATTAACAAAATGTTATAATTGTAGACCAAAAAGAATAAAGTTTAAGCTGTTGCATTTATGTGCACTTTTTTACATTCTTTTATAAAAAGGAAAACAAGGATATATAAAAAGTTGTTTTAATTCAAATAAATATTATTCATGTATGATGTTGGGCATCTAGAGTTATTCCCTATATTTTTTATTTTCATTTTTAATGACATTTACTCTACATTCTATACTTATATAACTTTTGTTTGCAGCTGCTTTATGAATAAATAGAAGAATTGTGCACCAACCTAGGCAACAAGCTTGCTAAGTTGTGTTCCCTTTACATTTTGTTTGCCATTTGTGGTTTGGAATTAGACCTCAAAGTAAATGTTTTAATGGATAGCTTCTTGTGATGGTGTCTGATGCTTGCGTTAGACAACTAAACAAGAATAAAACAAGTAAAAAACCTATGAATTGATTTGTCTCTTGAACTTCTTATGTCTGGATATCTACTTTCTTAACTTGGAACCTTGTTTACTTTTTTCTCTTAACAGCTTGAGTATGATATATTGGAATATGTTGTGATTGAGCACTTGGCACTTGGTGGACATGATAAGTTAAAGGGTTATAGCCTTAATTTGTCAGATTGGCTTCAATCTCTAGCTTCATTTTGGTGCCACCTATATGTATATTTGTTCCATTCGCTCTTCTATTACGTTTATATGATTGTAATATGGGGTCTAGTTTATCTTTTTCTGCACTGATTGTCCGGTGCATCTGGATAAGTTATAGGAATTAATTAGACATTATTGGTTATATTATGATTATTTTACTCTAATAAATAATCATAATATAATGGAATGTGTTTCTAATAAATAAAGCAAGGACAAAAAAAGAAGGGGCGAACTTGGAATTCTATTTGTGCCAAACATTTGGGTAGTACATAGCATTATTACATGGTTGGTAAATCATCTTCATACAAATTGAATGTTATTTGTCTAGTATAAAATTCTATATATATTAGAATCACTTTGTTGCATAAGTATCGTAATCCTTAGACTCGCACTCGAACTCTGGATTAGTCCCATAGGCTGCTCAAAGAGTCGAACCTGTGGGGATACCCGGGGTTCTAATTCGCCTTAAAGAGGTAATTAGGATCAGTCACCACAAAAAAAAAGAATCACTTTGTTGCAATCTCGTACTTCTAATTCATTTAAGTTACTTAAATAAGAAAGAATATAAGATGGGATTGTATATGGTTGAATATCACAGTCGACCAGCTTCAAAGTTTCCAAACTGTAAAACAATTCTTTTGCAGACCAACTCCATTATCCCAAGCTTGTTGTAGCTCAAGATATTCCGAATTACTCATCTCGTCCATGCCTTCAAAATACTTCTGTAATATTGCGAATAAATTTATCATAAGATATATCGTATTCTAATGCCTGCCAATAAAAATATTTGTTCCTTAGCAAATCTCTTAATCAATTTAGATTCGCATTGATTCATTTAGGAAAATATGGTTAGAGAATAAACCACTCCCCGTTAAACCCGACTAGCGAGTGTGGGGTGGAGGAAATATGGTTAGAGAATAAGTTTAAAAAATTATTAGCCCAGCACCATCTCCAACACATTCTTCCTCTTGTTAAATCTGCTTTGAAAATAACACAAATTACTCCATAAGAGATTGACTGCCTCTGTTATACCAAGGGCCCTGGCATGGGAGCTTCATTACAAGTGGTTGCTGTTGTTGTTCGTATACTTTCACAACTCAAGGTATATGTTCAAATTGTTTAGGCATTAGTGGTCTATGTACTGAAAGATTAGAATGTTTCTAGGCTTCAACCAGTGGTAGTTTACGTATAACTTTTAATAATTTTTGCTTCCCTTTACAGGATTTTGGCCCCCATGACATATATATTTTTTGCTTCAGCAATACCTGTCATTTCATTTGGTGAACAACTAGAGAGAAATACAGGTACTGAATATTCTAGCTTCAATATTTTCTTCTTTTTCCTGAGAAAAAAGTATTAAAAGATAAAGTCCTCCCAATGCTGCACTCGTTATTTGCCTTCACAATTGCAACCCTTTATCTTTTTTGGAATATATAAATTTTTTTTGAAAGAACTTGGGAAATCGGACAGTATTATTACCATACTATCAGAGCTTTATAACATGGAAAAAGTGTTTGTCCTTTTAAATGACACATACAATTTATGTCATTTCACTCTCATAAAGAGGTGGGACCCACACTTTTATATTTTTTTGTCCACTCTCTCTCCTCCTTTATCTATCTCTTTTTCTCACTTAAAATAACACAACTTTACATCCTTTAAAATGATACACATTTTTCCCTTATAACATATGCGTATTGTTTGCACTTGCAGATGGTGCTGCTCTAACAGCTGTTCAAACCTTGGTATCCACTTCAATATGTGGCAGTATACACTCAATCATTGGCGGTCAACCTTTTCTAATTTGGGAGTGGGAGAGCCTCATGTACACATTTATGTTCAATTTTGCAAAAGAAAGACCAGAGTTGGCCCAGAATCTATTTCTGGCATGGACTGGATGGTGAATAAGATTTTCTTTTGATTTTTTTTTCTCCATGTTTTCATATGGAGACTTGATGCAATTGTGTTCTAGTACGTCCATCATAATGTGACTTAACATTGTCCTGTTTTCTTTTATAACTTAAAACTTAATGTCTTGTATAAATTATTCAATGATATCAAAAAAAAAAAAAAACTTACATATCCAAAATTGAATATAGGGTTTGGAGTTTGGTTCACGTTTTCCCATGTTTACTATTTTGCACAAGCTATATTTAATATTATTTTCTTTATTGATGTAATTTTATTAAATTTGAAATATTTTTTTAAAATAAAATTCATATATTTAGCCACATTCATGATGAATGCGGCTAAAAAAAAATTCAGACATAAATAGCCACATTTATCTTATTGTGGCAAATTATACAATTTAACCACATTTATAAAGTGGCTATATTAACAATAAATGTAGCTAAAAAAGGCTACCACACTCTATCAAAATGTGGCAAAGTGAATAAAATAATGTGGTTAAATTATTGCAACACCACTATTAGCCACATTTAATTAAAATGTGAAGTTAATTAGCCACATTTTTTATCAATGTTTGCCACATTTTTAAATGTGGCTAAATAACATTTTTGTTGTAGTGTATTGCAAACATTGAATGGTCATTCCTTTCAATTGAGTAATTAATAAGAATAAATATTTTTTTTAATTCAAACAAAATTCTACTCCATGTATAAAGTTTTGTACTTGTGGACTTAGTGATTACTTGACTGTCTATCAAACTTTGCAAATGCATCTTGTTTAATCTTTTAATATAAAATGCAGAAGCCATTGTATTAATTTGTCCCAGTGCCGGACCTAGAAAATTTTGTTTATGTATGCACATTTAGTGGTGGGGGTTTGGGGCAGCACCCTATAGGAAAAAAATTTAAAATTTTTAAATGTATTAAAAAAATAATATAAACAAAAAAAGAAAATAAAACTTCAACTTAACATAAAAAAATAATAATCAAGAGTCATATGAATGTGATTCTTCTTTTGTTATTTTTTCCATTCTCAATACCCAAAATTTTGAGACCTATATTTAAGAATAATTATTATTTCACAATTTCAGGCAATGATTATTTGTTAAGATTTTTATTCTTATAGCGATGCAGAATAATCTTGCCTCATATTCTTATAGCGATGTATTCAGTTTTCCCAATCACAGTAACTTCCTTACATTTTCGCATCATGGTATAGTTAATTTAAGAGCCTTCAATAGTTTATGTACAATATATGTTGAGAAAAGTAAAAGTAATTAAGAGTTGGATTGCCTAGGGTGCATTGAAGAGAATTAACAAACAAGTGTAGTGCATCATAAGTGTGTTATTTACGAATCTCTTAGAGGAAAAATATGTATGTATCAAAAGGATTCAATTTTGGTACTATAATAACAAGATTTGTTTTCTTTACATGCATTTTCATCAAATTGCGTGTTATCAAATATAAAATTTGGACGGTTAATTGCAATTATTGTCGAAGTTGTTTATTTTTCTTAACAGATAGTGTGATAACATATGATCGCAAAGGGTACAGAACCACTAAATAAGGATATTAGGAGATGTAGTTAATTTCTTTTTTCCAAAAATTCATGTCTGCACTTGCAGACATTGGCCCCAATGTGGGTCTGCCGATGGTTTGTCCTGTAGTCATTCAAAAATTACGTAGTTTGACTCGACTTCTTTCAGTATTTCTCAGAGATGGACTTTCATTTATCAGAATATGATTGTTCATTTTGTTTATATGTTTGTTTCTGAAATATTTACAGCAGTAAATCCAATAATCTTAACCACACAAAGATGAGTTTGTTAGATAGTATATATAAGAAAAGAAAGAAAAAACGTGTTGGCGGGAGGTTGCCACTTTAGTCAGCATTTTATATCAACATGTAATAGGTTTTTATATTTATACAAACAAAAAAAGGTTCTTATAATTGCGTATTATTATAGTTGTCTCTAAATCGACTTTGTGAGGTGTGTGTGTATATGTGACATATATATTAGATGAAAAGTTGACGAATATTTGAGTTAGTGCGTTTAATATTCTAACAAACACTTTATAGTTGAAGCTGAATCTGGTAATATCAAAAGACCACTCATTAGCTTAATTGAATAAGTATATATAATTATTCACAAAATTAATATATATATATATATATATATAAACATATATTTAATGTATCGTATTTAATCTCAATAATACTTCAAACATATATTTTCTCTAATATCGCTGGTGTCAAAACCTTCTTCATGAGTTACCTTTAGGAGATCTCACATTTGTTTGACAATTTTACATCCCATCATTTGGTTGTACTTAGAATATAAGGGTGTGCATGACAACTATCTCAGAATCAACTTTTTTTTTTTAATTTATTTTCTCGGGAACATAAAGGGATAGAAACAGTGTTTAGTAAAATTAGTTTATTTTTCCTTTCCCGAGATACACCAATTTAATTTTTGTGCTAGGAAATAATTTTTTTTTTTGCTATCATTAAATTGCTATTATTATTTTAGACTTAAGACTCTTATTATATATTTATTTATCATTAAATTAAATTGAAATCAACGTTCATTGATTTCAAATTAATCTAACGAGTAATAAACTTAAAATAGTGTTAAATATAATCGACAATTTGTTTATAGGAAATATTATACTTATTACTGTTCTAGGCTTAATACTATTATTAGTTATTATTGACTTAATTTAAAATCAACGGTTAAAAAAAAAAATAACTATTACTAATTTCAAATTAATTTAATGATAACCAAATAAGTAATAATAGTATTAAGTCTAAAGTAGTAAGTAATGTTCCCGAAAAAAAAAAACAGTAGTAAACATAATCACCCCGTTATTCTCAATTTCTTATGACATTGTATCATCTCAACCATTTCTTTTGTTACAACTTTTTCCACATTGAGAATATAATTAATTTGTATTCTTCACGTGTCCATTTGCAGGCTTGCGAGGCTCACAATGTTCACATCTTAATGTGTTCTTATGGACAAATTGATTATAACTGCCTTATTTAATCATTGATCGGTCAGCTAGTATAGTTTAAGCGAAGATTTCAAGCAAACTTTATGACCGAGTCCTCTAATCTTTTCATTCCAAAAGCAACCAAGTAATTTTGTAAGGTTTTTATTAAGTGAAAGTGGACCCCGTTTTGCTCAATTCCAACCCTGCATTTGCAAGTGCTATCAATTAAAATTGCGTATTTATTTGAGCCTAGCAGTTTGAATGCGACGAAATCTTCTCTTATAACCAAAACTAAAGCATGCCTTGAACAATTCATTACAATGCTTTAAACTATGAAATGAGACTCACCAATAGCTATATATAATGGTGTCAATGATGAAGGATTAATATTTGTGACACGAGGTACGCAACATACTCTTACGCCACGACCAGGTCGGAGCCCTGATTGGAGGCTTGAAAATAAAATATTGGACCAAACCAAAAGTGCTTCAGTCTTCAGAGTTAAAGCATTCAACTTAATTTCGTGCTTGTTTCGGAATTTACAAAGTCTTGTGTAGTTTTTTCTCAAATTGTTTGCTATGCCAATATTCCTGTATTATAGAAAAGGCTTACCAAAACACTTGCTACCCTATTTGCTTGCAAAAATCATAAATTTTTTAGCAGCCCAAGAACGTTTCAAAACTCTTGTCTCAAAACAAATCAGCATCGTGTATAAAACTTTAAGCACAGTTCTATTGTCACAAGTTAACACTTAACAGCTTCCTAACCATAGTTTTTATTTTTATTTTTTCTACCTTCTAAAACAAGTGGATGGTAGAAGTATATGGAAGTAAGTCAAGTCACTTGTTATTTTTTTTATTTTTTTATCAGTAGGAGTAATCTTAAAAATGATTATTTAAATCGAAACCTGAAGTGCTCAATTTTTTCAGCCACCAAAATCGCTTATACAGATGTGAAGCATTAAAACTACACCATCAAGTATTTTGGGAGCTAATTTAAACAAATAAAATTTCTCATGGCAGGGTTAATCCCTTGTTTCACTTCCATAAAATTTCACTTAATATTGTATATATATATATTTTAATCTCAAAAGCTTATTAAAAAAAATTTATCGCCCAAACAATATTTTTATTTTTATTTTCAAAAAGGTTTTTTAAAGGGTCTTGAATTCAATTCTTTTATTAGTAGATCATTTTAAAATATTACAATAAGTATTCTTCAATAACACTTTGACATATTTCCAACCATGGAATAACTTTTCATTTGCCTAAAACTTTTACACCATAAGAGAAATGTCTAAAGAAAAGCAATGCTCCTGATAGTATAAATTAACAGCAACTTGTACATTGATACATTCTATAATAGAAAAAGAAAAGTAAATAAAAAACCTGTAAAGTTTGAAATCATTTTCTGGTGACGATGATTTTTTTTGTTTTGTTTTGTTTTTTTTTTTTTTGGGTTTTCTCGATGTATCCCCAGCCGAATACTAATCCATTTGAAGACAATGTTTTTTAGTTTTTAAAGAGTTTTGAAATTTTAAATGATTTCCCATTCACATTTAAAATAAAAAATGTGCTTGTTTACATTCACGAAACACAAATGGATGTTTAGGCTTTTTCTTAAGATTAAAACATGTTCCGGAAAAAAATTATTGAAGAACAAATTAACATATCTGTTCTGGATGGCCCAACCGCCAGTAAAGGATGTTTAGGCTTTTTAAAGGCAATCGCCACAGGTATCACAAAGGGAAACTCTCCCATTGCCCAACGCTGACCTAGCCATTAAAACATGTTCCGGAATCAAAATAAATAACCCCCAGAGGGCACAAGAGAAGCATGTTATTATCGATATTTGCCTATTAGAATACTTCTGTTGAAATAGTAAAGCCATAGATATCATATCTAATAAAAAAAAAAAATTATTTGTTTAAATATATGTTACGTTTAAAACAATGTAAACTAAACATGTTACTAACTAACAAGCAATCAAGCATCTCATATATCATACATAAAATTTTAAATACAGGTAAAATATAAAAATAAAAAATATTTGAGAGAATATTAATTTAATTGATAAAACATTATTTTACATGCGATAAAAAAAATTAACTTACAATACAAACATACAAGCATTTGAAACCCACAATTTTAAAAAATCTCAAAAATTGATTTGATTTATTGAATATTATTTTATTGGTGAATTATAAATATCTCATTGAGCTTAGTATTGATTGAAGATATTTGAGCATTAATAAAGAAAAAAATTATTTAAATAAATAACTAATTAAAAATATTAGTTCTTTTTTTGTGTGGATAAAAATATTAATTCAATTTGATATGGAAGTTTAAAATATGAGATACAAAATAATAGAGGGTTCGTTTTTTCTGCGGTTACTGCAGATAAGTTATCTGCACTAAGTCCAATACGACGTCGTTTTGGAGCAAAAATTATTGTATTTTTATAATTTTAATTTATTTCAGGGTTATAATAGTATTTATATTTATAAATTTTTAAGATTTCAATACCAAAAGCACGTCGTTTTGGGAATAAATACAGATAACTTATCTGCATTAACTACAGAAACATTTTTTCCCAATAATAAAAGGCATATGGCTATATGAGAATTAAAAAACAATAAATATTATCCCATTTTGAAAGAATTGTGACTCAAATTTATTATGTAAATTAATTTATTATTTTTATGAGAAATAAGTTTTATCCTCCAACATACATAAAATACAACAAAGAAACTATACCATCAATTACCAAAAAAAAAAAAAACTATATACAATCAGTTAGATCGGTTTCGGCACACTTCAGTAATGCATTACGCATCTGCTAGCTAGTACAGTAACGGAAATAAAATCATAATCAAAACAAAAGAACTAAGGAGCATACTTGAACACCTCCCTCAAAATGGATCCATTATGGGACAAATCACTCAGGTAGTCTTTTTATACTCATAAACTCATAATAGACCTACTAAGCAGTAAGCACCACCCTGCAGGGTTAGTATTGGACGCATGCTATGATTTCGGCCTTTAATATTTAAATAAATGAATTAATATGAACAAACTATATCCAATATTTATAAATATCGATATATACGGCCTAGAACCAGTAATTAAATCCCAATTCGTATTTGTTAGATCGATTTATTGTTAAAGAAGTCTAATATAAAATTATTAAAGTATAAAACATCTTAAGCTTGTAGGTTCAAATGATTCTTTACACTTATCGTGACATATGAGTAAACACAACTTTTGACGGGTATGGGTATTTTTTTTCAATCAATTTATATATATATTTTTTTTTAAATGGGTCACATTGATCAAATCATTTGATCTTGAATCAATTTAAGACTAAATTATTTGGCTTTCATAATATTAAGATAAATAATTAGATTAGTTTATTTTGCAAAAGAAATAATAAGTAGTTATTATAGAAAATATTTTGGACATAAAAGTTTTAATTTTTTTCAAAGAGTGAAAAACCTAATTCAAGCCCATACTTTACGGTAGTTTGATACGGTTGAAAACGCTCTAGACATCTTAAATTTAATAAGTTTGTGTTATCAAAAAAAAAAATGTAATAAGTTTGTGAATATATAAAATATTAATATAATTATATAGAAGTAAATTAAAAGCTAAAAAAAATATGGATTGATGAAAAACATAAATAGCAATAACATTACGCGTAAAAAAAAATGAAATGAAAAATTTAAAGGAGAAATTTGTGATTGAGTAAAGTTAAAAACTAGTGAGTAGCCACTAGCCACAGTGGCGGAAAAAGAAAAGGGTTCCCCTCGGCATAAAAAAAAATGAAACAAAAGAAAAGGCAAAGAACAAAATTGAAAAAGTACACAGCACTCCGGAACTGGCGCGGTTTCTCCCTTTGAAGTTTGAACGATCGAAGGGGGCCACATTCACGCGCTTAGCCATGTTATATGGAACCCACCAAACTTATATATTTTCAACGGAGAATATTATAACTTACAGGATTGAGGTTATAGTTACATTTTTTCTTACGACTCAATGGTGATAAGATATTATCATGAGAGGTTCTAAAAAAATGTTGTAACTATAATTTTCTTTTTATATTTATAAATTTTTTTATTTATAAATTATAGGGAAATATTATTCTCCTTCTACATAAGGTAATTTATCTCATTTTCTCTCACTTCGATTTTCGCACCTCATTTTTTTTTCTTTTTTTTTGTAATGGTGGGACCCACTCAGTTTCTCTCTACAACATAAGATACCTATCTTATGTAAAAGGAGATTAATAAAACCCTAAATTATATTATGTCTGATCGGTCATATTTCAATTAAGAGTGTATGATCGGACATATTTAGTGTAATTTGTAAAAAAAATTATAAACGAATTTTTTTTCATTTTCAATTCCCATTTTTTATTTTTGTGATTAATATTTCTCGTATTATAATAGATAAATTTATCTACTTACCAAAAAAAAAAATTTTATCTTTTATATATATAAAATATATGAGAAAAATATGAATGATACAAACTTTTACGATATAAACTCTTCATTTCTCATCCCTTATCAGTTCCCATTATGATCTGTTTTTTTATTCTCCCACGCTCCCAATGCTTATTTGCTTTTGCATGCAGGTCGCAGGTCACCTTAGTAGCTAAGGAACTAGTGGAGCCACAAAGAAGGATCTTGGGTACGGTCAGGGTTTTATAGATCAAACCTTTTGTTGTCAAAAATTGGGTTTTTTTTTTTTTTTTTTTTTTTGACACTTTTACCCTTTATTAATCAATTAATAACTATTTTGCTCCTCATTTAAAACTATCTATTAATTTATTCCCCTTTAATCGATTAAGTTGAAAATTTATTCGGTTAAATAATCAAAAGTGACAAAAATGATTGATTTAAAAATTTAATTAATTAAATCTTCAACTAATCAATTAAATTTTCAAAATAAAAAAACGAAGAGGAAATAATTAAGCTTACTGATCTGCTGAGACATTGAAGAGTGTGGGAATTGAAGACAACACTAAGGGGCAGATTGTCATTTTCGTTGCAGTCCTCAAACCGCTGAGACATTGAAGAGTGTGGGCATTGAGCCCGGTAGGCGTTGATATGTTGGCTCTGTGTTTTTTCTTTAATCAAAAGTGGTGGCCAATAATTGAGTCGTAGCATTTTTTTGTTTAGCTAATTGAGTCGTAACATTTAAAAGAGTATCAAAGCGTTTTAGTAGCTTGTTTATTTACTTTTCGTGTTTATTTTGGATGATTTAATTCATTACGTTGAAGATTTAATTGATTAAATTTTCAAGTCAATCATTTTTTTGTCAATTTTGACCATTTAATCGATTAAATTTTCAACTTAATCAATTAAAGAGTGACAGGTTAATAGATAATTTTAAATGAGGAGCAAAATGATTATTAATTAATTAATAAAGGGTAAGAGAATAAAATAAAAAAAAACCGTCAACAAATTTACTTTTACATAGAGTAACTAGCATTCAAGTTTGTGACATGTTGCTTTCAACTTTCAATTTTCAAACGCATATCGATTATCAAAATAGAAATATATAAACCACGAGAATAATCAACCCATTTTGGCCTCATCCCACCATCAAAACTCATCTGACCAATCTATATCAGTTGTCATGGGTTAGCATTAATCATAATCATTAATCCTAATCCCTTACGAAAGTTTCAAATTCCAAATCTTTTTCTGTTTGTATTGCATATGAGGAAACCTACCCCCATTCCAAAATAACGTGGTCCTGAATAATTCAATAGCATATATCAATTAAGTTAATAAAATTTAAATTTAAATACATTTTGATATTATTTGATTTGATCATACTTACTCTGACCCAATATAAGACTGGTTCACATAAATTTAAGCTTGGCCCGCGGTGGATAATTTTAAAATTAACTATGACATTTTTTACACTTTCATTTTTTAAATTTACAAAATTAAAAGCGGGTAATGTGTTTCTGTGCGTCGTACGACATGAAATTTGTACTGTTAAGTATTTTGCTTATTTTAATATATATTAAAATAAATATTTACTTATTTTAAGTATTTAATATGATTTAATTGAACAAATTGTTAGTAAAAATACTAGTGGTTAGTTTGTGATCTTATGTGGTCTTGTTCACTTCTGATAATAGAGAACCTACCTCACCTGCTTTTGGTTTTGGTATGCAATCATGAACTAATTTTTGATTTTGATATGCAATCATCAAGTAAGCTTTATTTTTGGTCTGCCATCTCCATAGCACACTTGAATGGACTCTATGATGGGGAGTCTATAAAAGGGTGTATCTTCAGCATTACGAGTCACTGAGCTCACTCTGCTACAGAACTGCACACCATCTGGGCTGTAGAGAAGAGTTTGGAAGACTCAATAGAAGATTATCAGTTGCATAAACTATTCAAAACAAAACGAAAGTAATGGCATGAGATATTTATGATCTATCATATTCTGCATTTGAGTATAAGTTAGAACTTACACAAATTACCTAAATAATATTTTTAACTTATGTACGTGAAAAGAAAAAATTGGTCGACTCTGATAGCTTGCAACTAAACTAGTACTAAATTAATGTACTAAAAAATAATGTTAAATTAAATTAATGTTTTATTGGTTCAAATTATACTTAATGTAACCAAATCTACAATCAACTAACTCAAAATACTCAACCCAACTCAAATTGAGGCTAGTACCGAAAGGTATCAGATACATACAAAGAAAAGAAAGAAAGAGAGAAAAGATAGGGATGGTGAATATGAATTGTATTGAATGAGTGAATCGTACAGCGAAGGTAACAGATCCTTATATAGAAGAATTAATGTTATCTATCACAGAAAGTAAAACTGAATCAGTTAGATTACAGTTGACAGTTATAACTAATCTAATATGTTAACTCTATCATCCCCCCACAAGCTGAGCAGTGGAATGAAAGGAGACTCGAAGCTTGTTGCGAAAATCAGTAAACTTTAAGTTGGATACTAGCTTGGTGAATCCATCAGCTACTTGGTAAAGTGAAGGGATATGATGGATAAGAATTTCTTTGGTGAGTACCTTTTCCCGAACAAAGAACAAGTCTAGTTCAAAACGTTTGGTTCTGGAGTGAAATAAAGGATTAGCAGAGATATACTTTGATTGATTTAGCAGAATTTGGCCAGTGGGTAGCTTGTGAGCTTCAATTCCAAGAAAATGATGAATATGAACCAAATCTTTAAGGGCAAAAGCATAGTTTAATGACTGGATGAGAGCTTTAATAGTTAGAGAATAGGATCCAGTAATGAGAATGTCATCCACATAGACTAAAACGTAAAGAGTAGCAGTGGAAGTGAATGAAATAAATAATGAACTATCACAATTGGTTGTTATAAAACCAAGATTAATGAGAGTAGAGCTTAGTTTTTCAAACCATGCTCTAGGAGCCTATTTTAGGCCATATAAAGATTTGGTTAGATGACATACAAGAGATTTATCACCAGCCACGAAACCTAGAGGCTGTTCCATGAAAATGTCTTCAGTGAGATCACCATTGAGAAAACCATTGTTCACATCAATTTGATGAATTGGCCACTGCCGAGTTACTGCTAAGCTGAGTGCCACTCTGATTGTTGTTGGTTTGACCACTGGACTAAAGGTTTCAACAAAATCAAATCCTAGTTGTTGATGAAAACCTTTTGCTACTAGACGTGCCTTGTATTTCAGGATACTGCCATCTAGTTTGTATTTGGTTCGAAATACCCACTTACATCCTATGGGTAATCTACCCGGAGGTAAAGGCTCCAATTTCCAAGTATTGTTCTTCATTAGTGCATCATATTCCTCATGCATTGCTTTTAGCCAATGAGGTTAAGACATAGCTTGAGTAGTAGTGGTTGGTTCTAATGAAACTATTAAAGCCTTTGGTTTGAATACTCCAGCCTTGGCACGTGTAGTCATTTGATGAGTGTTTGTAACTACATTTCTAGTCGATGGAGTGTAACAGCCCATTGTACACCGGTATTGTTAACATTAATTATGATATTAAGCGCAGTTACAATCACAGAAATTCATTTATAAAAATGCGAATAAACTTTTTCCGATTATTACGAAGCATTTAAAATCATAAAAACGTAATAATTAAAAAGTGTGGCAATAATTGTAAACTATTACGGAATAATTATTTAAACTATTTTTATAACTTACTTTACTTATTATAAGTCACTAAGGGGTTCCCATAAACCCACTTAGCCAATTCCTCAATGTTAAGATTTCTACCTATCCGAACGTGGTTCGGTATATTTAATTCTATCCTCACAATTTTCTTCTTGTTCGTCTCATCTTTTAGTATCTTTTACGGGAATTAATTTCCTTTCTAATGAGACATCACGAGTCATTTCGATCTTGTTTGCTCCGGATATCGCCGTTTGAAGTTGGACAAGCAAAGCTGCCAACCAACCCCAAAACAGCTCCAAACATCACTCACTCCATGAATTACTTCAGAAAATCCACTCATCCAATTACTCTCAAATTTTTATACAACAAACTATACACTTCAACCTTCAATTTGATATATCATACGCTTAATTTGACTGAGAAACGCAGCGGGAATAAAATTCTCAAAATCTGCCAGAAACAACCCCTGCACAGGTGCGTTCTGGCCATTCCGTGTGCATAGGCTTCTACAGGGTTGCGTGCAACCCAGAAAATTCTCATATTTTAAACACCATGTATGTGACATCCCAAGATTTAAAATGGCGTATGGCACGTCCCTATCGGACCTATGTGGAGGGATATAAGCTCTCCCGAAGTTCGTCTAAATTCTGCCAAATCTACAGAAAATTCGATGGGGTTTCCTTTATTTTTCCTAAAATTCCTAAATTGCAAAAGCTCTCTAGTACCTCAAATGTACCTAATTACCAATGGGTGGCACACACAAGGACCAACAATGTCTTGGAGCACTTATAACCCAACTTAGTTTATATTTATTACACAGTTCATACTATATAGCTGACTTTATAAATCCTTAACTTGTTTCAATCACCAAAGTCCATTTACATGCAATTTCTCAACATAGAATAAATCATAAACCTAAAATAGGCCTAAAGCCCTTCCATCATAGTATATCATGCATCCACTGTACAATTACAACATTTAACTTACATGTTACAACTTATAGCTTCAAACTTTAAATTACAACTTACAAATTCGCAATTTTAATTTACAACTTGAAGCATAAAAACTCAAATGACATATACAACTAGACTTAGGCAAAATGACATGAACAAATATGACTACGAAACTTATCCTACATACATATGGGATGTTCATGCCCTAAGTCTACCCTAGGCCAAATGGCCACAAAAATGCATAATACTAGTAAGTCCTCCACTGCTACCTCCTGAAATAAAGTCCCCAAGACGGGGTGAGATATACGAATATATCTCAGTAACCCAGAGGTTCTGGAGAAAACTCAGCCCAATGGCTCACTTCGATGCATATAAATAACATACAACAACATTTCTCAAAAGGGATATAGCAAGGGATTTAGAGAAACTGGGGAATATCGGGATACAAAATAAGACGAAGCAGGATGGTAGCTACCAATACCACGCAACGTCCTGGCATATATAAGCCTATGGGTCTCATACAAGGCGTGTTCCTAGAACATCCAACCAAGGTACCCCTTCCATCCAAATACACCCAAGACATTCCTAGTGTGCTCTTATCCGGATCACACACCACAACCCTAGTTCAACTGGAACTCCCTCTCGGAGACCTATCCAGTGGAAGTCCGAAACTGCCCGAAGGCTAACTGTCTACTGGTCAGAGACTCGGTACATAAGTACCCTCATAAATGCTACATGCATGATCATGCTATTCTACACTACGCATATACATTTCCTACCATCACCCTCAACGGGTGTGGTGGAACACACAAAGGGATAAAGCCCCGGTACCAAGAGGTTCCATTAGTATGCCTCTTCACTAGCTCCACAGCAGCTTATTTTCCAAACTTGTTACTCAACAGAATGCCTACACAAAGGACATTCCCAATTACTCAAAACTCATGTGAACTCATGAAATTCACAGTTATACTTGCATTGATTCAACCACTTACCTCAACCCACTTGGTCCAGGACCAAGGGTAATCCACCGACTCACGGTTCATGGTTCAATTCAACGTACGACAACCTACATAATCATGTACCATCATCAGTACACGTCAATTCCATCGGAGTACGAAAAACACCAAAATTCCTCACCCACACTAGGTAGGTTCGGTCAAACAAGGCTTAATCCAAAATTTATTTTTCTAAGTTTTCTATCTCATTTTATTATACATCCTTAGGTTGCCAAAAGGCTAAATCAAGTGCCGTTTTTCCATTTTTTAAACATCATTTTGCTTAATAATTCATTCTATGATCCTTTATGGCCCTAAACACCAATTATTACTTTTCCTTGATTCTTCCACTTTCCAACCACCACACAACTCATCTAAATACCATTTATCACTTGAAACATCAAGCAAGCAATGCAAACAACCTCAATTCCCTAAAACTCTCTATATGACCGAATTATCAACTTGGAATTTCCAAAGAATTCTCACTCAATTTTAATCACTCCACACCCCATACAATCTCATTATATCAACATACAACCAAGCAACAACTCACCAATCCAACCCTAACACATTTCCAAAATCCAAAGTCATGACAACCAAAATTTCACTAAGTTAAAATCCATATTTTTCACGTAAAATTTTCATGGCATTTCTAGCTCAAATACATCATTCTAAGACATTATCATCTAATACACATTTTCCATTTGAGCTATATAACATCACACATCAACAATGCAAGGTTTAGGTTTCATAAATAAAATCTACAATTAAACCATGGAAATAGGGTGGAAACATACTCACAACCACGACTTGATACTCCTCGAAGACTTATCCAAGCATTGGAAGACCATACATCTCCATGAACCTCAATTTCTCTCCAAATTCCGAATCTGAGTTTGGCCTAGATCTCTCCAAGGACGCGGTTTCAAGGCCAAAGAATGGTACCAATAGCTTTAGGAGGTGTTTTCCATCAAGATTCAACACAAAAATCGTTGGATTTGGTGGAGAAATGGTTAAGTTATGGTGAAATGCAATTTGGGTGAAAATGGGGTTTTGGGGCTGTTTGTGCGTTTCTTTTTGGCTGAAAGGAGAGGAGGGAAGATGATGAATAGTGAGGAAGAAGATGTGGCTTAATGATTTTAAGTGAGGTAGGCCCAACCGCCACCTCACGCAATTCAAAACTAATCCGAATTTCCCTCTGATTCCACTAAACGTCCATAAATTCAAAACCTATTTAGAAATTATAATTTTTAACATTAACCATTGTCCTCTAATTATACTTGATCAGATGAATCCGGAGTTTTTCGGTCGTTCGGAGAAAACACTGTTTTAAGCTGTTGCGTGCGCCGTTGGCACGCTTCCCCAAACTGACTTAATTCCATCAAAATTTATCAAAAATCACATTTCCTACTTCCATAGACCATTTATAAATCATATTTGAAACCTAGAGCTCAAAACTCAATCGGCACGTTTTACGGTGCAATCGTACTGCGGTATTTTGACCCGTAAAACACTACTCACTGATTTTTCTGAAACTTGCCTATCCACTCGATTTTTCGTTCTGAATCCATCTCCAGGGTTATTTTTACCATCTGAGACCTTCTACTCAATTTTTATCTTCCTAGGGTTGCGTGTTGGCTAATTACCATTTTGCCCTTTCTTTGTATTTTGATCTAATCTTCAGGATTTTCAATAATTCTTCACTTTAATTCTTATTTAATATTTTAATATTTAATCTTAGAAATGTGAGGTGTTATATTTACCCCACCTTTTAGAATTTTATTCGCAAAATTAACTCATACTTGTCCGCTAACTCAGGATGCAGCCGGAGAATCTCATCCTCCCGTTCCCAAGTAGCATCCTCGGGTGTGTATCTTTACCATTTTACTTTTATCACAAACATAGTCTCCTTTTTGTGATACTCATTATCCCTTTATCCTTCACAATTACTTGTCTATTATGGTTCTGTGATCTTTTAATTCATAATACTTTAACTTTCTCTAGCTCACCGTTGCACTTTCACCGATTTGTAGGTAATAATATAACCATATTACAGATTTTTCGGTGTCAATTCCTTTCATTCTCATCTTTATCTATCTTTCTGATTCAATGTCGTTCCCAAAGGCATCTAACTGTATTTATAATAGGCTCTAACCGTTCTCATGTATACTTACTGATTATTTCTGGAATATTTCCAACTCATACTTTCTTTAATACTTAACTCTTTTCGTTGTCCTCACTGTTTCAACCATGCCCAAACATACTAGTCCTTTCCATTACTGTTACTACTCTTACAATTTCGTTGTTTTCTTGGCTTTCACCCAAGCACATACTTTCTAGTTTCAATGGCACTTTGTCGTATCCTATAATTCTGACTCACATTAAATTTTATACTCGTATACTTTATTTTTCTTTGTCACGTGTCTTCACCTCTTCTTAGGTATTCAAAAATAAATCTTTCTCTTTGTGATACGAAACTAACAATACTCATAATAGTTTATATTTCCAATTCACCATTTAAGGTCCTTCAACCACAAACATACTCATGAGATTTTTCCATCTACAAAATCATATTCATAATTTACACTCATTGTTAATCCCTTTATTACTTAACCATCTCAACTTTATTAACTCAGTCAGCTCAACTCCATACTTAGCCCTCTCACAGTCTACACAACACTCATCGATGACCTCCACATCAAGGCCTCATGTTTAATATTTTCACCCACTAACTATTTTTAACTTTCATTCCATTCCGATGTTGCAATTTAACCATACGTTCCACTTATTTATACTACTTTTTCGTGATCATCGTCATTTAATCAGGGATGTCAAACCCAAAACACTATTACCTTACAGCTTTACTGTAACAGCCCGTGTTAACCCGGATTGTTAACATACTATCGTATTACGCCACACTTAATTAAAATGCTGAATAACTTTTTCTTTAATTCAATTATGACGTCATTAACCTTTGCCAACTTGATTACTTAATCAATCTCATAAAATACTGCCTGTATGTAAATTGCAAGACAACTAACTGAATACCTTATATATAAATATAGTGTGAGTATCTAAAGTCACAGGACTACAAAACATAGCCTGGACCATAAATTCTGATACTTTAATTACAACTTTAACTAAGAAGACAATAACAAATCCATGTGGCATGGACAAACCCCATGCTCACCAAATAAGGCAACAATGCCCAAAAACAGTCTCAACATAATATCATAATCATAGCGGGAAAACATAAACAGTAGTCAAATAACCAGCATCCAACATGTCAGAATAATACAGATAAGTCTAACTCAACTCTGGCCTCCTGCCACCTGAGCCCTCAACATTACCTGAACCTGAAATAAGCGTCCATAAACTTGGGGTGAGATCTCTAACAAGAAATCTCAGTAAGACAAGGGGTCTTCAAGGATCTTCCACCCCAAGCTCACTTACATGTGCAATATAAGTTCAAAAAGCAGTATTTCCAATATTAGTTCCAAAACTATATAGTGCAACATATATTCATGCCATGTGTGTTTATTCAATCTACTGGCCAGAGAAATGCAGGAATACGTCTATACCCACATAAGTACAAGGAACGCCGCTTGCACCTCATCCACAGCCTCACCATCTTGTATGTACCACATACTCAGGCTTACCGTATAGGTGGACATCACATGCATATCATAAAAGCAAATTGCATATAATAGCTCAACAGCATTTCCAAAACATCAAAGCATGTAACACAACATGCATAAACCACATCCCCATGGGACATGGTGGAACCACAACGTGGCTAAAACGAGGACACGAAAGCTTACCTTGCAAGCAATCAATCCAAGCCAAGAGTCCAACCACTCTCAAGTCCAAACACAGCAGTATCACAATCTGTTATGGACCAATAATATATCATTAATTATGCATCACAAGCATACAACTTAAAGACTACGCCTTTCCTTTACGTTTTACGTCTTAAGGCTTCCAACAAAAGCCATAAGCCCTTAATCATGTGATTCTGACTTAGTTCATTAATTACAGAAGTTCAACTTCCGTAATCTAGGGTCCACAAACCCCCAATAGCTTACTATTCACACAACACAGCTACTGTTCTGCGAAATCCCAGAATATTCGGATATTTCTTGGGACATATCCAGATATGCAATATCCGGATATCACACTGACCATATCCGGATATCCAGATCCTATATCCGGATACCATATCCGGATATTGATATCCGGATATCTGTTCGACAAATATCCGGATATCTCACGACAGAATGCAGTTTCTGCATTTTGTGAATATCCAGTTCAAAGGTTCAACTTTTAACACTTGTACACGACCAATGATCCATTTTTAAGCATGTACAAGTTCACTTATTTGTTGGTTACATGTTGAAACCCTTAACATCCCCAGATACCACCTTTAGGCCAATAAAACACATGATCAAGTTAAGGTGCCTTACCCCAAAGCTTAATCAGCAACTTAATGTGCCTATGGAGCTCCCAATGCAGCTCCCAAGTCCAGCACACCCAAGGGCACGAAAATGCTACACCAAAGGTTGGTTCTTGGCACCAAAGGTTGCTTCTTGGACCTTAGAATGCCATGATCATGACCTCCACTCTTCTCACACAAAGAACTCAGCCTCACACCTATACCCCACTGCTCCCTCAACTCAGAAATGGGACAACAATGCACTCCCAAGGCCAACTCTCACCCTCACCAAGCAAGCTCTCACAAGCTCAAGGTGTATGAAGAAGAAACCAAGGAGAAAGGAAGCTCCTTGGCTCACACAATGGAGGAGAAGGTGACAAGAGGTGGCTGGAGTGTTTTTCAGAAATGGAGGCACGTACATGAAGAGATTTCTGACCTAGAAATCTGTGCCAACTAATGAATTTAAAAAGGTTAAACCACAACGCGCAGTATTAGCCTTAATAGCAACGCAAAAGATCTTGATCCCAAACTTTGGGATCTAGACCTAGACATTTTTCTAAAATTTTTCATATTTTTATTTTATTTTTCGGAGCACCTTTCCGGTATGCGCTTTTCCATAGCCAGTATCAGTTCTGGCATCAGATCACATTATTTTGACTTGAAACTTGTTTTACGAGTCCTACATAATATTCTAGTAATTATCATGCACTTCTTATAATTTTCCGGGATACTTTTCCGGTATGCATTTATACCGGGTAGCAGAACCGGTATCTGCACTTTTCTTCCGAAAAGCGACTTTCAGCATTTTTACTCACTTACTATAATTATTTAAGCCAAATAATAATTATTAAGGTCAATTATGGAATCATTTCCTAATTATCATAATTAATTCACTAATTACCTTAATTAGCGGTGCAGGTTCTTACATTTACTAACTTTCATCAAACACCTTGGAACGAATCAATTTCCAAACCCATTTCACTATTTCCTGGTGGGCCATTCGAAAATGCCATATCTCTCACATACAAGTCCCATCCTATAGGAATTTTTGAAACTTAATTATCAGGTCACATGAAACTAAATTCATCATTGCGATTACTTCTACAATTCCTCAGCGGTTGGTATACCAGTCTCTCGGAATATTCAAAGCTACCACAAGCACTCGACCATACATCACTAGTACCTAACCAAACAACATCAACATTGTGCATCTTTCACACACTTTCCACCTTAAGTGGCATACGCAAATCTATAACACTCCTCAATCCACTCTACCAGTAAAACCAAGCTATCAACTTTTAGGCAACCAATCGCAATTCCAGTTTCCTGCTATTATTACACATTCGTGCTTGACTCCGTTTCAATTTACTTTTTATTAAAGTTCAAAAACTCATCATTTTTAACTTGAAATCTTAACCATCAATAGCCTTCCTAGAAGGACACTTACTCAATTTATCAACATTAACTACGCTATTATCATTTTTATTATAAGGAGAGAATTCTAACTAACTTACTACCTCACTTAGAGCCGAAAATTATTTCATCAGACTTACTTTACACACACAATAGTGCGCTTCAATATCACCTTTCGAAACTCTTACACCCTATGCCTCACATCTTACATACTATTGTCCATTTACAGATATATGACATCACAACTTGCGTAATCACATGGAAAAACTCTCCCAATACAGTGGGCAAACACATTCTCAGGTTTAACCCCTCGAGCTCTTGCTATCCTAAGGGCCCCAGATGTAATGACCCACCGATCAGAGAATCCACCCATATGATCCATGCAGTAATGATAACTTACCACTAGGTGTCTTTATTCTAGGAGCATCCCTCAAATGTTTCTTCTTTGTGCATTTATATCAAATATCTCTACTATACTAACAGTTACACCAATGCGGAACACTTCCTCGTCTCATATTACTCGTATAAGATAATAATAGTCTCCGGGAACATAATCCGCACGAAGATACCCATACTATCAAGTCTTACAACATGCACCCAGTGCACAGAGGAATTTATATTCATAATACATCGGTATATAACAGCCAACGTGAACCCAATACACACCAGATTACATATGGACCCAGTCCATTTGGTTTCTGTATCATACCCGTATATAACGACAAAACTGTTTTGCATATCCACATGGGGATACCCCCATAACCATAGTAGTAGTATAATACTCATATCACATATACGTATGGTGCACTGTTTCTTCCTTGATTATTCTTCTCAAAGAGTGTTTACTATTTTACTTTGACTATTCACCTGGCATGGTTCATAACATAATCTCTATTCCATGAATCCGATTTTTTTTCTCAAGGTTCTGTACACATCTCACAACTCTTAATATAACGTATCATATTTCCCACATATACTTCCCATCACACAGGGATCTTCTAAGCATTTCCGTCCAATCACAGAGAACTAACTTCACCTCAGTCCTTGCACTGAAAATTTACATTAGTCTTTGCACTAAAATTCTACATCAGTCCTTGCACTTAAAACTACACGTCAGTCCTTGCACTGACAACTATATCCCAGCTCATTAGCTAATCTTATCATTTTCGTTTTCACATTACTCCTCAGCTCTTTTGCTAAACACATAATTTCACATTCTATGCACATTTTACACATCAGTTCTTTCACTAACCACTTAATTTCACACTTTATTGTAACTTGGTTCATACACTAATCACATGATCTCACATTAGGTTGACCTTAGCTCATTCTCTAATCATACCATCTCACCTTATTGTTATACAACAATAACCCACAAAATCATGTCACCGTTCTAATCCATTGCCTGCTACGGCTCACATAAACATATTCTCAATACTATAGAGCAACCCATCAATTTTCCCGATCACTTCCACCCTTGGTGGTTGTAAAATATTCATTACCTTGAAAATACATCTACTCCGTCTATCAATCCATGTCAAATACCAATAATTTCACAAGCACACTACTATTAGTAGTACCTATATATAGACCACAAGATCATAGTTTCTTTACAATTCTCATTATTGCCTTACACATGACTATGCATTTCAACCGTCCTATTCACTTATCACTGACACGTCTGTCAATTTGAATCGGCATCCATTAACTACAATAGTGCCTTCATGGTACATTTATCTTATGTAATCCATGAAGATTTTCTCAACTTTTTTTCTTTTACACATACTACGTAATTACTTCATCTCACCTATGTTTACTCAACACCACCTTCTTATGGACTTAATTTACACATGTCAACATATTTCAATTAACACTTCACTAACATAATCATTTCAATTCATTCAAGTGTGCACCATCTATCCCGGTCTTATAACTTCTAATCAAGCATAGCATATTTAACTCAAACCTAAGCATATCAGTTCTCATTTTTTAATAATCCCTCAGGTTCTAAGACTCCCACTTTAATGAAGTCTATTCACCAAGTTCACCTGTACATTATTGCTTTACTATACTACACATATACCTGGAATATCACCAATACCATCTTCATACTATAGACTCATCTCAATTATATATTTATTATTCATAGTATTACAAGGTTCACCTATGCTAATACCGTACATATCATAGATTTGTTTACGACTTTTATTTATAATACAATTTTATCAATTTCATCAAAAGGCAGACAAAATACTTAAGTCTGTTTTCTTTAAGTCCTCTAATCTTAACATTTTACTCAATGCCATCTCTTGTCCATGGAACAGTCATCACTGCAGCCACAACATCAGGCTTAAGGACTTACATTCGGTGCTCCAAGGTTGCCACGCAGGCTTCTTACAATGACCACACATGTAACACAAAGGAATGGGCTGGTCAGACCCACACTAAGGAATCAAATATGCAGTAATCGATAAGGATCTACATGCAACTATGCAGCACATAACACAGCTATACATTATCAGAGTTCCCTTACAAAACTGCTCTTATATCATAAAATGTAACAGCCCATTATACACCGGTATTGTTAACATTAATTATGATATTAAGCGCAGTTACAATCACAACAATTCATTTATAAAAATGCGAATAAACTTTTTCCGATTATTACGCGAGCATTTAAAACCATAAAAACGTAATAATTAAAAGTTGTGACCATAACTTTAAAATCTTGCGCAATACTTATTTAAACTATTTTTGTAACTTACTTTACTTATTATAAGTCACTAAGGGGTTCCCATAAATCCACATAGTCAATTCCTCAATGTTACGTTTTCTACCTATCCGAACGTGGTTCGGTATATTTAATTCTATCCTCACAAATTTCTTTGTGTTCGTCTCATCTTTTAGTATCTTTTACGGGACTTAATTACCTTTCTAATGAGCCATCACACGAGTCATCTCGATCCCGTTTGCTCCGGATATCGCCGTTTGAAGTTGGACAAACAAAACTGCCAATCAACCCCAAAATAGCTCCAAACATCACTCACTCCATGAATTACTGCAGAAAATCAACTCATTCAATTGCTCTCAAATTTTTATACAACAAACTAGACACTTCAAACTTCAATTTGATATATCATAAACTTAATTTGACTGAGAAACGCAGCGGGAATAAAATTCCCAAAAACTGCCAGAAACAGCCCTTGCACAGGTGCGTTCTGGGCAGTCCGTGCTCACAGGCTTCTATAGGATTGCGTGCAATCCAGAAAATTCTCATATTTTAACACCATGTAGGGAACATCTCAAAATTTAAAATGGCATATGGAAAGTCCCTATCGGACCTCTATGGAGGGAGCTATGCTCTCCCAAAGTTCGTCTAAATTCTGCCGATTTTACAGAAAATTCGCTAGAGTTTCCTTTGTTTTTCCTAAAATCCCCAAATTGCAAAAGCTCTCTAGTACCTCAAATATACCTAATAACCAATGGGTGGCACACACAAGGACCAATAATGCCTTGGGGCACTCACAACCCAACTCAGTTTATATTTATTACACAGTTCATACTATATAGCTCAATTTATAAATCCTTAACTTGTTTCAATCACCAAAGTCCATTTACATGCAATTTCTCAACATACAATAAATCATAAACCTAAAATAGGCCTAAAGCCCTTCCATCATAGTATATCATACATCCATTGTACAATTACAACATTTAGCTTACATGTTACAACTTACAACTTCAAACTTTAAATTACAATTTACAAATTCGCAACTTTAATCTACAACTTGAAGCATAAAAACTCAAATGACATATACAACTAGATTTAGGCAAAATGACATGAACAAATATGACTATTGATGTGCCTCTGTCAAGTGTAATTTTCTGTGTTAGAATTGATAAGAATTGATTCATAAAAGAACAACTTAAATACATATTTGCTTATTATATTGATTCTTCTATGTTAATGATATTTCTCACCTATTTGTTGTATTTTTACAGGAAAAAGAAGTGAAAATTATATAAATCCTATTAATGCAATTCCACTTGGGTTCAGAGAAGTAAAAATTCCAGCATGGCGCGAACCCGCGCCAGTTTATGAACTCTACACCGGAGCCTGGCAAGTGGCGCAAACTGGCGCCAACTGACGCCAATATCTTGCAGAAGAATTCATTATCAGTAACATGGCGCTAGGTAGTGCCAAATCCATGCTACCTAGCACCAACTTGAAGCTTCCTGGCGCCATAATCCATGCTTTTATGACTTTTGGTGGCGCCTAGTGGCGCCAAATTGGCGCCAACTAGCGCCACTTTATGAGGATTCAGTTCTGACTTTTGCAATCAGGCAGTGGCGCGGCGCAAACTTGTGCCAATTGGCACCTGTTTGCGGGAAAGAAGTACCGTGTTTTCAGAGGGTATTTTTGGAAGAAGGAAAGAGGAGTATATATACACCTCTTCACAGAACCCTAGGAGAACTCGGAATTTTTGGGAGGACGCTGACGGCTGCGCTGAAGAACTATTCATCTTGTTCATCTTTTTCTTCTTTTGTTTTTATGTTCTTGTTGGATATTGAATTTCCAGCCATGTTAATGGTTGGCTAATTCTCTTTATTGTAGTCAGGGTCACGATCCATATATGAACCCTTGATACGAAGGATTGATTTATAGTTTTTTGTTTATAAAATTATCTTTATCATTACTCTGCGCGAATTTGATATTTTCTTTGTTAGAATTGATCACTCTAAAAGTTGATAATAATCTGAGGATTAAAACTCTATATAGGAATATTGGGGTTTTGATTTTGAAAGGGAGTAGGGTAACGATCTGTATGCGTGCTAGGAATATATTTTTATCTGATTGCAGATGCTTAATTTATCGCGTTTAATGCTTAAATCCATGCAGAACATTGCAAGGAATTGGGGTTCCAATTGGGGCTAAAGGGTTAACCCTGCAAGGGATTGAGGGTTAACTATTAGATCTTTTTAGATGATAATTTATCTGAGAAATTATATAAATGATTATTGTAAATCAATACGGAGTAAAAAACGGGGATCATTGGGTGAATGAATCATGGCTACAATGCTTTTCTCATATATTTCAAATCACATCTGATTTTTATTGTGTTCTTGATCCATAAAAATCCCAAAAATAAGTTTTTATTTTCATTTCTCATTTCCATCAAATTGACAATATTTGTCACAAAACCTATTTGAGTTATTCCATTCTTTAAGAGAAAGTTTAATTGATATTTGATCTCAATCCCAGTGGAGACGAACTTTATTTATCACTTTATTACTTGTGCGATCGGTATACTTGCCGGTGAGCATCAACTATGAAACTCATCCTATATACATATGAGATGTTCATGCCCTAAGTCTAACCTAGGCCAAATGGCCATCAAAATGCAGAATACTAGTAAGTCCTCCACGACTCATCCTACGGGCTTCTTACCCGCCGCTCCATTGCCACTGCTACCTCCTGAAATAAAGTCCCCAAGACGGGGTGAGATATATGAATATATCTCAGTAACCCAGAGGTTCTGGAGAAAACTCCGCCCAATGGCTCACTTCGATGCATATAAATAACATAAAACAACATTTCTCAAAACGGGATATAGCAAGGGATTTAGAGAAACTGGGAATATTGGGATACAAAATACGACAAAGCAGGATGGTAGCTACCAATACCATGCAACGTCCTCGGCATATATAAGCCAATGGGTCTCATCCAAGGCGTGTTCCTAGAACATCCAACCAAGGTACCCCTTCCATCCAAATACACTCGAGACATTCCTAGTGTGCTCCTATCCGGATCACACACCACGACCCTAGGTCAATTGGAACTCCCTCTCGGAGACCTATCCAGTGGAAGTCCGAAACTGCCCGAAGGCTAATTGTCTACTGGCCAGAGACTCGGTACATAAGTACCCTCATAAATGCTACATGCATGCTCATGCTGTTCTACACTACTCATATACATTTCCTACCATCACCCTCAACGGGTGTGGTGGAACACACAAGGGGAACAAGCCCCAGCACCAAGAGTTACCTTAGTATGCCTCTTCACTAGCTCCACAACAGCTTGTTTTCCAAAGTTGTTACTCAGCAGAATGCCTACACAGAGGACATTCCCAATTACTCAAAACTCATATGAACTCATGAAATTCACAGTTATACTTGCATTTATTCAGCCACTTACCTCAACCCACTTGGTCCATGACCAAGGGTAATCCACCGACTCACGGTTTGGGGTTCAATTCAATATACGGCAACCTACACAATCATGTACCATCATCAGTACACGTCAATTCCATCGGAGTATGAAAAACGCCAAAATTCCTCACCCACACTAGGTAGGTTCGGCCAAACAAGGCTTAATCCAAAATTTATTTTTCTAAATTTTCTTTCTCATTTTATTATATATCCTTAGGTTGCCAAAAAGCTAAATCAAGTGTCGTTTTTCCATTTTATTATTTTAAACATCATTTTGCTTAATAATTCATTCTATGATCCTTTATGGCCCTAAACACCATTTATTATTTTTTCTTGATTCTTCCACTTTCCAACCACCATACAACCCATCTAAATACCATTTATCACTTGAAATATCAAGCAAGCAATGCAAACAACCTCAATTCCCTAAAACTCTCTATATGACCGAATTATCAACTTGGAATTTCCAAAGGATTCTCACTCAATTTTAATCACTCCACACCTTATACAATCTCATTATATCAACATACAACCATGCAACAACTCATCAATCCAACCCTAACACATTTCCAAAATCCAAAGTCATGACAAATAAAATTCCACTAAGTTAAAATCCATATTTTTCACCTAAAATTTTCATGGCATTTCAAGCTCAAATACATCATTCTAAGACATTATCATCTAATACACATTTTTCATCAGAGCTTTCTAACATCACACATCAACAATGCAAGGTTTAGGGTTCATAAATAAAATCTACAATTAAACCATGGAAATGGGGTGGAAACATACTCACAACCACGGCTCGATTCTCCTCGAAGACTTATCCAAGCATTGGAAGACCATACATCTCCATGAACCTCAATTTCTCTCCAAATTTCGAATCTGAGTTTGGACCAGATCTCTCCAAGGACGCGGTTTCAAGGCCAAAGAATGGTACCAATGGCTTTAGGAGGTATTTTCCATCAAGATTCAAGACAAAAATCGTTGGATTTGGTGGAAAAATGGTTAAGTTATGGTGAAATGCAATTTGGGTGGAAATGGGGTTTTGGGGCTATTTGTGCGCTTCTTTTTGGCTGAAAGTAGAGGAGGGAAGATGATGAATAGTGAGGGAGATGATGTGGCTTAATGATTTTAAGTAAGGTGGGCCCCACCGCCACCTCACGCGATTCAAAACTAATCCGAATTTCCCCCCGATTCCACTAAACGTCAATAAATTCAAAACCTATTTCGAAACTATTATTTTTAACATTAACCATTGTCCTCTAATTATACTTGATCAGATGAATCCGGAGTTTTCCGGTCGTTCGGAGAAAACACTGTTTTAAGCTATTGTGCGCGCTGTTGGCACGTTTCCCCAAACTGACTTAATTCCATCAAAATTTATCAAAAATCACATTTTCTAGTTTTATAGACCATTTATAACTCATATTTGAAACCTAGAGCTGAAAACTCAATCGGCACATTTTACGGTGCAATCGTACCGCGGTATTTTGACCCGGTAAAACACTATTCACTGATTTTTTCTGAAACTTGCCTATCCACTCGATTTTTCATTCTGAATCCATTTCTAGGATTATTTTTACCATCTGAGACCTTCTACTGATTTTTTATCTTCCTAGGGTTGCGTGTTGGCTAATTACCATTTTGCCCTTTATTTGTATTTTGGCCTAATATTCAGGATTTTCACTAATTCTTCACTTTAATTATTATTTAATAATTTAATATTTAATCTTAGAAATGCGAGGTGTTATAGAGGAGCACTTGTGTTTATATTGACCTCTGTGGATGCTGCGGTACAAGAATTTGTAGTTGCAGTAGTTGTAATTAACTTGTCAGGAGAAGAAACAAATTGCAAGGTGGATGCATTTTCATTGTTAATGGTGTCAATAGGCAAAATAATAACATTATGGTCATTTTTTTCTTGAGTAATGGGAAGAGAACATTTAGACTGAACTAGAGGAATAAAAGGAATATAAGGTAAGGTGGGTGAAGTTTGTGTTTGACTGGAAGTTTTAGTAAGTATTGTAAAAGGAAACAAAGACTCGTCAAAAATGACATTTCTGGAAATAAACATTCGACCAGATGATGCAAGAAATTTGTATCCTTTGTGATGAGGACTATAGCCAAGAAAAATACATTGAGTGGATTTGTAATCAAGCTTATGAGAGTTATAAGGTCTGGTATGTGGATAGCATACACAACCAAATGTTCGAAGATATGTATAATTTGGAGTTTTATTGAACAGAACCTGATATGGGGATTGGCTTTGAAGGATTGGTGTTGGGAGAAGATTAATGATAAAGTTTAATGTAAGGAATGCACCTTCCCAGTATTGGGTAGGTGTGGATGAGGCAGCCATGAGTGCTAAACCTGTTTCAACAACATGACTGTGTTTTCTTTCAGCAGTTCCATTTTGTTGATGAACATACGGACATGAAAATTTGTGAATAATGCCATGTTCTCTGAGAAATGGGGTGAGTCTTATGTACTCCTTGCCATTGTCAGTTTGAAGTGTTTTGATTTTGGTTTCAAATTGCAATTCAACCATTGCTTTGAATTGAGTAAATATGGTAAAGGTTTAGGATCTGTTTTGTAAAGGGAAAATCCAAGTATATCTGTTGTATGCATCAATAAGGTTTATATAGTATCTAGATCCATTTGTGCTTTGGACAACTGCATGTCCCCAGATATCTGAGAAAATAAGCTCAAGGGGTTTGTTATAGGTGGTGTCAAAATTAGGAAATGGAAGTTGGTGCATCTTGGCCATACAACAAGCTTTACAAGCAACATGATCAGTTTTATTGCAGAATGGAATTTTACAATGTTGAAGAACAAACTTTACAATTTTTAGGCAGCATGCCCTTATCGACCATGCCAAAGACCTAGAGTAGATGAATTGAAATGACTAGATACATTCATAGCAGAACAAGAGGTATTTGAAATACTAAACGATTTGAACTATTACAAACAGAAGAAGAAAACAGTCTTGGAAACTTTGACTCCTTGGATGATTTTGGAGCAACAACACCCTCAAATGCATATAATTCATTTAAGCTTGCGTTGGAGAAGGATCTCCTTGGTAGCCTATGATTTGACAAAATAGACATTAGCATGAAATTCAAAGAAAACTTCATTTTCTTTTGCAAACTGAGAGACACTTATTAGGTTCTTGGATAAGTTCCGAACATGAAGAAGATTTGACAATGTAAAGGCTAAAGACTCAGAAGATGATTTAAGAACTGAATGACCAATGTGCTTTATTTGCATACTTGAACCATTACCTATCTTTATTGTTTCTTGACCTATATAAGGTGTTTTGGTTATGAGATTTGAAGCATCTGGTGTAAAATGATTTGTGGCACCTGAATCTGGATACCATGTAGGATCAAATACTGAGAAGAAATATAAAGTTTCATCATTTTGTGAAGCACTTGAGTTTGTCATAGTCATATTCGATTGAATCTTGGATGGTAAAGTTACATTTCCTGAATTGTGAATTTGTTGTTGTTCAAATGGATTAGGAAAATTTTGAATGAAGCGATGATAACACTCCCAGCCAGTGTGGCCATATTTGCCACATACTTGACATTGTTGTTTATCTCCATTGAAACTATGACTAGATTGAAAATTGTGAAAACGACCTCCATTTCTGAAATTTCTTCCTCCTCTGTAAGGTTCACGTCCTCTGTTGTTGAAGTTAAAAGGACCTCCTCTGAAATTGCCTTACCTTCTGAAGTTCATCTGTTTGAAATTAGCTTGTAGATGACTTAGTTCATGTTTCCTATGCTTTTCAATTCGCTCTTCTTGAGCAAGCAATAATGCTTCTATTTCATTAATGTAAGCATCGGATCTTGAGGTCACTGAAGTAATAAATGGATCATATTTTTCACCTAATCCATCAAAAATTACATCAATGTGATCCTCGTTTGAAATCTTGGAACCAGTTGTTGCCAGTGCATCAGTTATCTTCTTAATTTGCAGAAGATACTTTGATACTGGTCCTTCATTTTTGGTGTTTCTTAGTTGAATCTTGAGCTGTTTTACTTTTGCACGAGTTTGAGAGGCAAAGAATTCTGCAATCGTGGCCATAGCCTATTGTTTCCAAGGTAAAAAATTTCCATCATCCAGTTTAAACGATACTGGATTAGAAAAAGTATGTAGAGGAGAAGAAGAATTAGCAGAAGCAGAAGAAGATTCTTGAATTGTAGCCATGGATCTAAGTAAGCTCTTATACCATGAAAGGTATCAGATACATACAAAGATAAGAAAGAAAGAGAGAAAAGATATATAGGGATGGTGAATATGAATTGTATTGAATGAGTGAATCGTACATTAAAGGTAACAAATTCTTATATATAAGGATTATTGTTATATATAACAGAAAGTAAAACTGAATCAGTTAGATTACAAATGACATTTATAACTAATCTATTGTGTTAACTCTATCAAGTACCAAGAACAAGTATCTAATATGATTGCCACTTGAAAAAATCGCAAAACTAATAAATAATGAAATTAGCCTTTAGAAATTTAGTAAACAACACATTTAGATAAAAAATTTAGATATGTATTTTATCTGTAACCAAATATAAATTAGTGTATATTCATTTTGGTAGTTTATATGCAATATAGCACTTGCTTTTCAATTTTTGTTTAATACATATCGGAATCGAACACAACACCTATTATCCATTATCCACCTCCTTCACCACCAGGCTAACTATAGTAGCTCACTTTCATTTTCTCAATATTATCAAATTGGTTCTAGCTATTTGATTCTTTAATGATAACTAATGCAATTACTTTTTTAATTTAGAAATTAATTAAATGGTATTTTCGAGTCTCTTTTTTCACTGATAAGAGAAATTCATTAAGAAAGACTCAAAGGTTCAAAAGAACCCAATTAGAAATGTAACTAACAAATATGTTATAAATTACGATAGTATTTTAAATTTAGGCACAATTTAAATTATATTAATTTAAATCTTATTTAAAAATATAACAAATATATGCATAATTGATTCCATAGAATATAAAAATGTAAATTACAATAAAAAATAACATTATAAAGAAAACTAGAAAATAAATATAATTATTTTATAGATTTTAAATTTAAACAAAAAAGAAATTTAAAAATACATGTAATCGTTTAAGAACGAAAAGATTAAAAAAGTAAGTCAAACTTGAAAATATATAATCTAATTTAATATATAAGAGAAGAAAATTTGATTTAAAGAAAAGGGAAAAGTTTTATTGTTAAAATTAAGATGACTCTAAATACAATTAATCTAAGAATATGAGAAATTGGTATTACAAAATAAAAACAAAAATAACATTAGAGTCGAGATTTAGTAAGATAACAAATATTTTTCACATTAGAAAAGGTATGCATGTTCTTCGGCATAACATAGAGAGAATATAGATCTTTTTCCCACTTTAAGGTGAAAAATAAGATAAGAAAAAGAAGGAGATAAGTTGATTTGATTTCAAATTTCAGCAACAAAATAAAAACGTTATGGTAATCGTGGATTAATTCAAAGGAAGAGATTCTTCGTGCTTTTCATTTTTTTTGTATTTTTGTGATTTCTGCGACTGCCGTGTTCAATTATATTATATTTAAGGAATTTTGAAAATTATATTCATCTAGCAGAATTATCATTCCACTAATCATTGATTGAATTTAGATTCAAATATAAAATTCAAATTATAAAATACGCAAATCAGAAGAGAGTAAGGGAAGGAGAGAGAAAGAGTGTGAGAGAGAAAAAAAGAAAAAATGTTTATTTTATTCCGTAAATCTCCACCATTAAATGAAATTGTAATCTAACGATGTTAAGAGAGATAGAAAAATGTAGCCAAAATAAGAATAGGTAGAATAACCTATCATATATATATATATATATATATATATATATATATATATATATATATATATATATATATAGGGAAAAACATTTCTCAAGCAGCTTGAGATAAGTTTATCTCAAGCTAGCCCCAAAACTACGTCGTTTTGATTAATGAAGGGTGTTTATGTAATTATAGGTGAATTAATGAAGGGTGTTATTGTAATTTTATTTATTTTTATATCATATACATTTTACTGAAACACACTTCATTATAGGGTTATGATTATTTTACACCAGTGTAAGTTACACTCTTAATTTTATCTGTTAATCCCACTTATATCTAAGGACTCAAGTTTTTTAGTAATATGAGCCATTGGATACAAGTGGATCAATGGTCAAGATTGAGTGTAAGACTTATAACTCTTACACCGGTGTAAGAATATCCTGCCTTATATATATAGGCAAAATAATTTCTGCAGCTGCTATACCTACAGCAAGTCAGGATCCGGAACCGGATCCTAGGATACAGAAGCGGATCTTGTTTTTTTTTTTTAAAGCTGTGGGGCCCACTTTTCTGTGTCAGCTGTAGATAACACTATCTACGACTGCTGCAAAAAAAGAATCCCCATATATATGTATGTATGTATGGGGAGGAGTTTTGAAAGTAATTAATAATTTGAATTTTTTTTGAAAGATGTAAAAGAAAAACTTACTAAATCACCGTACAATGAATCACATGTCATAGAGAATAAAATAATACAATAAGAAATTATCTTCCTATGAATAATAAGGATTTATTTTATTATATAAGGATATATACGATGTTCAATATTAATTTATTAATAAAAGAATATATCATCAAAAGAATATATCATCAAATAATCAATTTGATATGCCTATATATTTCGAGAAACAAATTTAAACTCAATTTGACGTAATATCGTTTTGAAAAGCATCTAGTGGCATATTAATAATATCACAGATGTAATCTCATCCTTTCTTATGCCCCACCAAATAAATAAATAACGAAAAGTGGTTCTTTTATTTTTAAAGCACGACTTGTAAATTGATGTGTCCTTTCGTTTTGCTTAATACAAACCTAAGATCAACAAATCCCTCTAGTAAAATTAATATTTACGTTAGTGTGCATCCTCTTCCTCCTGGTTTTTTCACCTCAAGTTGTTCCAAAGAGTGGATTATCCTCAATTTGAATATAAAGAATACCCATGCCAAGGACCGGAGGGACTTTTTCTTTACCGTTTGTAATTTCTTATGGTATTAGAGAAATAAAGAGCTTCATGAAGGCTTTGTAAAGAGACCTGAAGACCCTTCTCCTTGTATTGCTGAATCAATTGGAGAGTTAAGGTGCTGTAACAGAAAATGGTTAACAAAAGTTGATCCTATATACCCCCATCAGATCCTCCCCTGCCTGGATTGCTCCAACTCAAGGTTATTTAAAATTAAATGTTGATGGTGCAGTGTCTAATGAGAGAGCTGCATGTGGGGGATTATTGAGAGACTGGGAGGGGAATTAGGTTTCTGGTTTCTCTGTCTTTATTGGTTCCTGCTCCCCTTTGCAAGCTGAACTCTGGGCTATTTTACATGGGTTGGAGTTTGCTTGGAAATCTGATTGGAAGAAAATTATTCTTGAATCAGATTCTGCTCAAGCCATTGGCCTTCTTACCTTGACTGGTAATGACACTCGAAAGCTACCTCTGGTAACTAAGATTCGAGCTGCTCTCAATAAGGATTGGTCGGTCTTGTTGAAGCATTTTTCTAGGACCTGTAATCATTGTGCGGACTGGCTAGCGAAGAAAGCAATGGATGATCCTTTTGGTTTATCCACTATTACATCCCCTCACAGTGAGCTACTTAATCTTCTTAATGCTGATATGCTGGATCCGGGAGTCATCACTCCAGCTGCAAGATGCTGAGTTTGTTTCTTCTGAGTCGATGGTTTTTAGTTTTCTTTCTGTCTTGCTTTTTCCTGTTATTGTTTGTTTTCTTTTGTTTCGTTTTGTCTGTTTCGTGGGACAATGCCCCATGTATTTAAAAAAAAAAATTAAATTATGAGGACTTATTTGTGTCATAAGGAATCAAAATAAATAGATATTTTAGCACCCCAGGTGTTGCCAGTAAACTGTTGGTGATTCGTTTTTACCTAACCTCTTATTTTCGTAGTTACTTTAATTCAAAGAAAAAACCGAAGAGATTGTCGAAATTGACAATTCCTATCAATTAATTTTCTATTTTTACTCTTGCATACTTGCAGCCATTCGACCATGAATCTTAAGACCGATATTTTCTATGAATTATATCTGTAGTTGCCTACTTGCCTTACATTAGGTCTCAGGTCAGCCTCAAACCAATCTCGGTTCTGGCTTCATACTTGTATGCATTTTATTATACTTATTTATTTTAGTTTTTGTGTTATCTTCTTAACGTAATGTTTAAAAAAAAAATGAATCAGAAATTAAACTTGCAAGACTTTCAAATAATTAAGTTATTGGTTAAATCATATTTAAATTAAACAAGATAACAAGAGATGATTGGATTGAAATATATTTTAATTCATTGAACCCGACTAGATAATTAAATGGTATTCTAATCATCTTTTGAATCACCTCCACTTGTTCTGCCAAATCACACTGACGCCATGAGGTAATTAGCCCTTAGATGAGTATTCTGATATCATGAGATTGAGATATATATAGTTTTTGCAATTTTAATCCAAGCGGGATAAATATTTTGGATTTCTTCAATGATATTTCTTCAAAGATTGAACTTTCAATATTGGGATTCAAACAATCACTTTTATTGACATCCATTAAGCATGTCATGACAATAATCGAAATGTGAATCACTTCTGTACCAAAAAAAAAAAAGAAATGTGAATCACTTGGTCATAATTTTTTTGATACTATAAAGATATTCATAAAAGAAGATAAATAAATTGAAAATTGTGCTTCGTATATTACTATGAATGAGATTACAAACGACTCCCTGATAGTGGATCAATTTTTTTTTTTGGTAAACAATAGCGGATCAATTTAATTCCAAACGATTTGACAAATTTGACTTATTTAAGGAAATGTTTATTACAACACAAGAGTAAAGTATGTGAGAGAAAAGTAATTCATTGAAAACTGAAAAATAACTCAAAAATGAGAGTTATGTCTATTACTCACGTATACAGACCTATTTATATCTACAATTACAAGACAATGACCCGTAATACTAATAACTATAATATTTAATACTCCCCCTCAAGATGGAAAGTGGATATCTAACACTGCCATCTTGGACAAAAGAGGAAAAAGAAGTGAAGCATGTAAAGCTTTAGTAAACAAGTATGCAAGTTGATTATGAGACCGTATGGGCATTAATCTGATACGCCCGGAAGTAACTTGTTCCCGAACAAAATGACAATCAATCTCGATGTGTTTTGTTCTCTCATGAAAAATAGGATTAGAAGCAATGTGCACAGCCGCTTGATTATCACAAAACATTAAGGCTGGAGAAGTATAGTTGAAACCAAGATCATTTAGTAACTGTGAGAGCCAGCACACTTCAACAGTTGTGGCAGCCATGGCCCTATATTCAGCCTCAGCAGAACTTCTTGAAACAGTGGTTTGCTTCTTAGCACGCCATGAAATTAGGGAGTCACCAAGGAAAATACAAAAATCAGTTACGGATCTTCGAGAATCATGACATGCTCCCCAATCAGCATCACTAAAAGCTTTCAACTGAAATGATGATAACTATAAGATCGTCAATTTTTTTTTTTTGGTCAACAATAGCGGATCAATTTAATTCCAAACAATTTGACAAATTTGACTTATTTAAGGAAATGTTTATTACAACAGAAGAGTAAAGTATGTGAGAGAAAAGTAATTCATTGAAAATTGAAAAACAACTCAAAAATGAGAGTTATGTCTGTTACCCACGTATACGACCTATTTATATATACAATTACAAGACAATGACCTAAATAACTATAATATTTAATAATGTTCTTTTTTATTTTTTGACCTATACATAAAACTGATTGATCTGAATAAAGAATAACAATACTGACAGAAATAAAAACAATTCAAATATTTGATTAATCAGTCTCTTAAAAAGTAAAATATTCCATGAAATATATTGTATAACAATATATTTGTGGTCTAGGCTGCTTATGATGCACTAAACACAGTTTTGAAATTAAGTTTACATAATACCATAATTATCTCGAGATTAACTGGTGAAGTATTCTAACAATAATATAATAGTCTTATATCTAACTATTTTTTCCCAACCAAAAATTTAAATTAAAACTATTATAATTAAATTTTTGAATAAATGATCAGATATTAAATTGAATTTTGTAAATTCTATTATTGTTGAATCAATTTTGACAACAACGAATCTATTGGTTTTAGTCAAAAAATGCATGTGCTAGTGTTCTGGTTTTTAAAAATTCATGAACCGAGCGAGCTGATTTTTAAAATTAGTTAAAAAATCGAACCGTTTTTGGATCAAACCAAACCGTTTTCAAATCGAACTGAATCATTTCGTTTTTTTTTTAATTTCTGTTCTTATCAGAATAGGGTCGACCCAAACCGGTTCAGAACTGAATCGTTTCTAACCTAACCGAATTATTTTTGAATCGGACCAAATCGGTTTTGGATCAATCTAATTTTGAACCAAACCGAATTATTTTCGAACTAAACGGTGTAAACCAATTTGATTAATTTTTTCAAAAGATTCGGTTCAATTCCATCATGCACACTCCTAATTAAAATGACATTCCCAAATCCAATATGTTGTTTCCTCTTTTATTTTATTTTTGTTTCCTTGGCAGACATAGTTTCTTCTTCGTCGGATTTATAGATCTTCCTTCTCGTGCTCGTAATCATTAGTTATAGTTTAAATGAGGTTGATTCATGGATATTCAACTTATCAAAGGAAGTTTTTGTAAAATGCATATTTCTTCAATCTATTGAAACAGGAACTCATGAGTTGATTTATATAGTACATGGTGGAGAGAAGAAAGAATAAAATTCTATCTAGAAGCTGCATACTAACTACTAACAATACTTGTAACTAACAATATCTACTAACAGCAACTATAACTAACTCTAACTACTAACAGCATCTACTAATAGCAACTATAACTAACTCTAACTACTAACAACATCTACTAACAAACTGACTTCATAACATTGATAAACGTGGATATGAAGAAGGAGTCATGTGCTATCAGGAGAAACTATATTATTTGACACCCCCCCTCCACAAGCGGGACGATGGATATCACAGAGGCCCAGCTTGCCGATCATAGCCGCAAAAGGTGCTGGATGCAAAGCTTTAGTAAACAAGTCAGCCAATTGAGTAGCAGAAGGAACAGGGAATAAACGCAAGAGACCAGAATGAAGCTTCTCCCTAGTGACGTGAATGTCAATCTCAATGTGCTTGGACCTCTCATGAAGAGTGGGATTCTTGGCTGGGTAAATAGCGGACACATTGTCACAATAAACAGGAGCAGGAGAAGAGCAAGCTACACCAAAGTCACGAAGTAAATAAGTAAGCCACTGAAGCTCACAAGTCATGGATGTAAGAGCACGATACTCAGCTTCACTAGAGGAACGTGATACTGTGGATTGTTTCTTGGAACGCCAAGTGATCAAAGAAGAGCCAAGAAAGGCACATATTCCAGTAATTGAACGCCTGGTGTCCGGGCAACAAGCCCAATCAGAATCGGTGAAACCACTGAGCTTGAAGGAATTTGTGGAAGAGAAGAACAAACCAGCTGGAGAGCCTTTGATGTAGCGTAAAACGCGGGTTACTGCTGTAGCATGATCAGAAGTAGGAGCACTAACAAACTGACTGAGTTGTTGAACTGGAAAGGAGATGTCAGGGCGAGTGGTTATTAAGTATAATAATCGTCCAACCAAACGTCGATAAGAAGATGCATCCGATTCAGACAATGGAGTACCAGCAGTGCGAGAGAGACGAGTAGAAGGAATCATGGGAGTAGAAGAAGGCTTAGCAGCGAGAAGACCAGAGTCAGACAAAATCTCCAATGCATATTTTCGCTGGTTCACAGCAATCCCAGCCTTGTTGCGTGCAACCTCCAGCCCCAAGAAAAAACGCAAAGAGCCTAAGTTCTTGATGCAAAACTGATCATCTAAAGAAGACTTTACCCGTTGAATTTCAACAGCACTATCACCTCCTAGAACAATGTCATCAACGTAAATCAAAAGAGCAGTGAAGCTATCAGCCTGACGACGAAGAAACAAGGAAGGATCAGCAGCAGATTGAGAGTAGCCAAGAGAGAGTAAGAAAGTAGTCAATTTGGAATGTCATTGCCTACTAGCTTGCTTGAGGCCATATAGTGATTTGTGGAGGTGACAAACAGTTCCTGAAGGTGCCTTAATACCTGGAGGTAAGGCCATGAACACTTCTTCATTTAAGTCACCGTGCAAAAATGCATTGTTGACATCTAATTGTTCAAGAATCCAATTCTTAGCAGCTGCAATGGAGATGAGGGTACAGATAGTAGTCATTTTGGCAAGAAGACTAAAAGTGTCAAAGTAATCAACCCCTTCCAATTGGGTGAACCTTTGGCAACTAGTCTTGCCTTACATCTTTCAATTGTGCCATCAGCCTTATGTTTTACCTTGTACACCCATTTACAACCCACTGTATGTTTACCAGGAGGTAGAGGTACTAGCTTCCAAGTGTGATTCATATCCAATGCAGATAATTCGGCATCCATAGCATTTTGCCAACATTTAAACTTGGAGGCCTTAGTATAGGATTTGGGTTCAGTGATAGTAGTGATGTTAGAACAGAAACGAGTATAAGAAGGAGAACATTTATCATATGACAAAACATTGGACAATGGATAGGGAATACCTTAAGGAGATTGTATAGCTGAATCAACATGATTGCAGTGATAGTCCAAAAGGTAACTTGGATGTTTCTTTGTCCTGGAAGATCGACGAAGGTGAATGGTACCATCATTGGTAGGAATTGAAGTCAATGGTTGTGTAGTAACAAAAGGAGGTGGTTGTGTAATTGGAGTGGGAAGTATATGAGATGTATGATTAAATGTAATGAAATCATCAAAGATGGGGGAAGAAGCACAAGGCAGTATAGAAGAATGATGGTCATGTGCAGGAGAGGACTGTATATAAGGAAAAATCAGTTCATAAAATTGTACATTTCGTGATAAAAATAATTTTTGGGAAGTTAATTCAAGGAGAAGGTATCCTTTAGTTCCTTCCTGATAACCAAGAAAAATGCATTTGTGAGCTCGTGCTTCAAATTTAGTGCGATGAGAATGTAATGTGGATGCATAACACAAACAACCAAAGGGTTTTAAATCAATAAGAGAAGGTGATTTACAATGAAGAATCTCATATGGAGTGTTGGATGCAAGAAGAGGAGTACAAAGTCTGTTGATAAGGTGAACGGAATGAGCAATGATATAACACCAGTATGGTTTTAGGATATTAGATTGAAAAGATAATGCTCTAGCTATGTTCATGATATGTTGATGTTTCCTTTCCACTATGCCATTTTGTTCAGGAGTCTCAACACAAGTGGTGTGATGAAGAATCCCTTTGGTTTTAAAAAATTCGCGCATGAGAAACTCAGCACCATTATCACTTCGAATGCATTTGATATGAGTATCAAATTGTTTTTCATGAAAGACAATAAAGTTTTGTATGGCACGTCTAGCCTCTGATTTAGATTTAAGAAAAATTACCCATGTATATCTAGAATGGTCATCAACAATAGAGAGAAAATATCTATGGCCATGTACAGAAACTTGTTGTGTAGGGCCCCAAATATCGATGTGTAAAAGATCAAAGCATTTATTCGATTTGGAATTGCTTACAGAAAATGGCAATTTTCGTTGCCTAGCAAAATGGCAATTTTCGTAGCCTAGCAAAATGGCATACATCACATGGAGATACAATTGTAGAAGGAATAAAAGGAAATTTTATAGACATTTGTTTTAAGGTGGTAGAGGAAATATGACCTAATCTAAGATGCCAAAGTAGATGGTCATCAGTTTTGCAACTAATAGAATGACATGCTGTGTTATGAGGAGTAGAACTCCTTTCTGTATTATTTGATGCTGTGTTATGAAGAGGATCAACCAAGACAAATAAGCTTCCATGTTGTTCAACTATACCAATCTTCTTCTTGGTATGCATCTGTTTAATAATACAATAGGAATTAGAAAAAATGATATAACAATGTAAAGTGGAAGTCAATTTGGTAACTAAAATCAAATTGACAAAAAATTCAGGCACATATAACACATCATGTAATATGAAATCAGCAGAGAAACAGATATTTCCTGCAAAATAGGAAACAACTTTGGAACCATTTGGCAAGTTGATGGATACAGTATGAATTTTATGAAAAGAGACAAAGTTTAAAATGGAAGATGTTATGTGATCAGTTGCACCAGTGTCAATGATCCAGTGCAACTGATTACCTGAGCCAGAATTATTGGTGGTAGCATTTAGTGCTGAGGTGGACACAAGATTGGCATGACTAGGTTTTGTGTGAGGTGTAAGGTTTGGTGTAGAGTTCAAATGAGTAGAAATGTTGGCCGAATCCTTGAAGCATTGAATTGTCTGCATGAGATCGTGGAATTGCTTGGAAGACATAGTGACATTCTGCATATCAGTGGCTTGATCCTCATTTTCTGTCATCATAGCACAATTTGCCATTCTCTTTTTGTTCCCTGGGGGAAAACCATGCTTGAAGTAGCATGTCTCTATAGTGTGATTGTTCATTTTGCAATGAGTGCAATATTTTGATTCACGCACTTGTCCTCTGCCTCCACTGTAATTGGATCGACCTTTACCTCTGTCTTGGAAGGAACCTCTTCTGTTTTCATCCGATTGGCTTAAGATTTTTTTTGAAGAATCATCAGTTAGGATATTGAGATGAAATTCTCTTTCTTGTTGAGCCAGCATAGAAAAGACTTGATTGACATCAGGTATAGGATTTATAAACATGATCTGAGATCTGACATGAGCATATTGCTCATTCAAAACTTTGAAGAACCTTATGATGTTATCTTGATCCCTGCGAACTCGGATCTCAGTGAGTGCAAGGCAATTGCAAGCTACAGGACACTTACATGTGGGCAGTGGTCTCAAATTTTCAAGTACATCACATAAACCTTTCAACTGTGTGAAATAACCAGTTATATTTCGATCTCCTTGTCTCAGCTTATATATATCTTCTTGCAAGTCTGAGATCTTGAAGATATCTGCTTGTGAAAATCGCTGCTTCAGATCCTTCCAAGCATCTTCTGCTTTGTCTATCAATAAGATCGATTGAAGAATCGATGGAGAAATGGAGTGATGAATCCAGGCCAACACTGTGGTGTTGCATCGCCGCCATCCAGCGTACGTTGGATCCATTGTTGGAGGTGATTGTAGACTTCCATCAACAAAGCCAATTTTGTTCTTTGACAGTAGAGCCATTGACATAGCTCGTGACCACACATGGTAGTTTCTTCCATCTAGCAAGGTTGATACTAACACTTGAGATGGATTTTCACTTGGATGGAGGTAGTATGGGTGAGAAGGATTTGAAACAAAATCAAATGCTAGGCTCTGATTCGCCATTGATGAAGTAACAAGAAATCATAAAGAAACTAAGAAAAACTTGATCTGGACAATGGAGAATCAGAGCTTTTCAAAAAGCTCTGATACCATCTTATCAAAGGAAGTTTTTGTAAAATGCATATTTCTTCAATCTATTGAAACAGGAACTCATGAGTTCATTTATATAGTACATGGTGGAGAGAAGAAAGAATAAAATTCTATCTAGAAGCTGCATACTAACTACTAACAACACTTGTAACTAACAACATCTACTAACAGCAACTATAACTAACTCTAACTTGTAACAACATCTACTAACAGTAACTATAACTAACTCTAACTACTAACATCATCTACTAACAAACTGACTTCATAACATTGATACACGTGGATATGTAGAAGGAGTCATGTGCTATCAGGAGAAACTATATTATTTGACAATTCAACTTTTTTTTATTATTTTTACTAACAGATTCATCCTTTAGAACTAATCTGGACAGGATAAAGAGCAGTTAAAACTCTTCCAACAAACAAATACGCTTCTGGGTATTAAATTTTCTTTTTCCACCTTGTAAGAGTCTTGAGCTACTACCATTAAGCCAACACCTTTCACTTTATCAACATGTTATTCGAATAATTTTTTTTTTTTGGTAAACTTGTTAGAATTGGAATCTTCACACAGATGCAAGAGACAACCACACAGAAGTATCTATGAAATTTTTTTTCTATAAAACTAGCTTACTTGCACACTTTCTCTTTTTCTCTTGATCTACATTTCATACAAACTATAATATTCACACAGATGCAAGAGACAACCACATAGAAGTATCTATGAATTTTTTTCTATAAAACTGGCTTACTTGCACACTTTCTCTTTTTTCTCTTGATCTACATTTCATACAAACTATCAAAGGCTATTTATAACCTATAAAACTGACCAACATAACTCCACACATAATACCCTCATTACTTGATAACTGACATAAATGACTCATTAATATTCCAACTGACATAACTGACATAACTGACTCATTAATATTCCAACTGACATAACTGACTCATTAATATTCTAACTGACATAACTGACTCATTAATAAAAAACGGACATTTAAAATTTATTCCAACAAAACTCCCCTATAAATTTTAAATTCTTCTTTCTTTCTTCGTGTTGCTTCTGCTTTTCTTCAACTTTATGATCGCGCATGTTTTCTTCAATCTTGATCAATTTGATATTTTTATTTTATCCGGTGGCTTCTTCAGTTTGAAATTTTCAGTTTCATTAGCAGGACTTTCCTTGTTTCCATTCGCTGCATCTTCTTCACCTGCAAGTTTCTCATCACCCAAATTCTTCTCAGTTTCATTCGCCACTTCATCAGTTGCTTTCACAATTTTATTTCCTCGTCCAATCCCAATTTCTGCATCATTGGTATTGTCAACAAAACCTCTTTTTCTCTTCAAGACCACATCCTTTTCTTCAAATGCACCTTCCATTTTTTCGCCGTTCTCGGCTCCTTCATTGCCGTCTTCAATGGCATCTTGGACCAGCGACCTATGCCAGTTACCAACGTCGACCTCGTCACGCTGGGGTCGAAGTCTCTTCCAAAACATGAACTCGGTGATTTAGATTTTCCCCATCCCGGTTATCAACATGAGACTCGGATTCGCAGTCTCCTCCAAGCCGGTCTCCATCAAGCATCTCAGATTCCACGCTTCTCGTTCCTTTGCTGGCTTCTCAAGCTCCTTCGACATCTCGTCTTCTTCCTTATCCTCTCTATCCGGCTTCTGAATTGACTTGCCGCTCTTAGCATCTTCGATCTCGGCTCCCATAGCCGCAGTCATTGTGTTTTTCTCTGATTCATCTCTCTCACGCTCCAACTGTGTCGAACTTCTCCGCAGATACATTGCCGTTGGCAACCTCGGGCTCCGCCATCTCGGTCTCTTCTTTATTTGCATGATTCTCCTTATCTTCATCATCATCATTGATGATTTCATCTTCTTCTTCATCAGATCAAAACGTCCAGGCAAGTATTTTGTTATGAAGGCCATTAGAAAATCCTTCCACATATTATTAAAGTCGCGACAGTTCCATGTATGGAACTATTTGATTGCGCTTCCTCTGAGTCTTCTCATGGCTACCTGCCATTTGTCCTCCGTCCAGTTTTTTTCTTTCCGATGAAATTCCTTCAAACAGAGAAGCCAATCTAATGCTTCATCCTTATCTCTATGGAAGAATGGCACCTCCAACTCGCTCTTTTTCTCCATAGTTCTGATACCAATTTGTTAGAATTGGAATCTTCACACAGATGTAAGAGACAACCACACAGAAGTATCTATGAAAACTTTTTCAATAAAAGTGGCTTTGTTACGGATGAAGCTCCGCTCAACCGCCATCCGAGAATATCTCGTCAAGAGATACTGCCAAATCTCAACTGACTGAAACAAACCAGTTGAGGCCGACCAAGTCGGACGGAATCTCAACAATAGGAGCTCAGCGACCGAGCCAGGTACCTCTATAAATAAGAGCTCAGACATCCCAGGTACACACCTCTGAATCGCCTAGCTTATTCCACTCATTGTGCACACACACCACCCCCTGGTTGTAAAGCCTATTGCTGGTGCGCAGTGATTGGGACCTCGGCATATAGCCTAGTACGTTGGGCATATACATCATCTCTGAGCGCATACCATCCGGTATAGCAATACGGTCTACCTCGGACCTAACATTGGCGCCGTCTGTGGGAACTCGGTAAATTTCGATTCCCATAACACCATGACCAACACAAGATCCACGTCGGGCAATGCTCAGGGGCCATCCCAAATGTCTGGTTTGGAGCAGCTCCAGGCTTTCGCTAGCCCGGTTCTGGTGGACGTGCAGGTCGAAGAGGTCGGATCACAGAGGCCGACTCCTAGACCACCGATCAGAAACACAACGATTATGAACCGCCCATCCGAGCCACCGAATGTAACTTCGATGGCAATGGGAGCAATCCTCCAGCGGATGCAGGAAATGGAAAACAGATTCCTAACCCAACAACGATTAGATGCTGAAAGAATGGCAACGCTGGAAGCTGAACTACGAAACCGGACCGCTCAAGGCGGAACCGGAAGCGGGCCACAGGCTCAGGACGGAGGAAACCAGCACCAAAATATAGGTGGAAATGCTACTGCGGGTAATGGAGGTACCCAACCCCATAACGCGTCCGCTCCTGAAGTCAACGTCCTGGAAACCCTGGCTCAACACCTCGGCAATCAGCAAGAGGTAGGAGGCCAGAACATTGCCACCAACCAAAATTATCTGAACGACGATGAAGCTAACGACAGCCCATTTACGAAAAGATTAATGAACCTGGCCATCCCCCAAGGTTCAAAAGCACCAGAATACCCCCATATGATGGGAGCCAAGACCCAGAAGCCCACTTGGAGGCCTTCAAAACCGAAATGCTGTTTAATGGGATTACAGGACCCATCAAGGCCAGAATTTTCGCAACAACCCTAACGGGACAGGCAATGACCTGGATCACCAGGTTGCCCAAAAACTCAATTGACTCGTTTGAAGACTTAGCGCGAACTTTCCGCCTAAACTTCGCAACCAGCAAGGTGCATCCCATGCCGGCTTACGCGCTAGGAAGAATTCGTCAGAAAGACAATGAATCATTAAGGAAATACCTTGATAGATTCAAAGATGCAGCACTGAAGGTCTGCGGTCTCACCGAAGCCGTGCACCTCCACCTAATCATTTCTGGATTAGATGGCGACTCCCCCCTCGCAAGGTCGATCTACAAGAACCCGGTCAATGACCTCGAAGAATTCCGACGTAGGTCCGACAAATACATCGACGTGGAGGATATGCAGCAGGTGTACGTCGAGTCTCGTGGGCGGAGCCCGTCAAGAAGGAGCCCAAATAAGAAGAACGGTAGAGATCGGGACCATAAGGGGTCCAAAAAAGGGAACGACACTCGCGAGTTTCGTTCTCCCAGAACGAAGTTTGAAGACTATACCCCATTAAACGTGCCCAGATCCAGGATCTGGAGGGAGGTAGCCCAGACCGAGATGCGAAACGTCGACCGACCTCGCCCCCTTAGAGCAAAGAGCGGATTGGACAAAAGCAAATATTGCGCCTTCCATGATCAAAACGGCCACATCACGGACGACTGCTGGGACCTTCGAGACGCGATTGAAAAACACGTCAGAGAAGGAAAGTTAAAACAGTACATAATTCGTACGCAAGGTAAAAAAAACAACAAACCCAGACAAAAAAGCCGAAGCCGAAGCCGAAGCCGAAGTCCGAGGCGGGGAGACAAAAGAGACCAGAGGCAAGACCGCAACGCCAAGGGCAAGGAAGTCGACGACAGAACGGAGACTTTTCCTGAAGCAGAGTTTGAATGCAATGTGATCAGTGGGGGATTGGGTGGCGGAGGAGACTCGGCGAACGCCCGAAGGAAATACTTAAAAGAGGTCATGTCCATTAGAGACCGGCCAACCTTTAAGCCAAGGCTCGACGAACCTGAACCCCCTCTGATATACTTCACCAGAGCAGAGCTGGCAAGGGTCGTGCCAGGACATACTGACGGATTGGTAGTCACTGGAGTGCTAGTCAATTGCCGAGTCAGGAGAATCTTCCTCGACCACGGAAGCTGTGCGGATATAATCCTCTGGGACGCCTTCAAGAGGATGAATTTGGATGAAAAGGACCTAAAGCCATGTGTTACCGAGCTCCTTGGCTTCAATGGAGCACCATCCCCACCGAAAGGTTACATCGACCTCAAATTGACTCTTGGCACGAAGGACTCCTTCCGTACGGAGAGAGTGCGGTTCGTGGTAGTGGACACTTCCTCCTCTTATAACGTAATCATTGGTCTTCCTACCATTCACGAATGGGACATGATGATATCCACCAAGCACCAACTCATGAAAATGCCAGGGCCCAACAACGAAATAATCACGATCCTTGGAGATCAAAGAGAGTCAAGGGAGTGTTATTATGAGACAATTCGGGCCCATCACGGTGACCCGGCATCTCCTCCCCGGACAAGGGGGGAAGGATCAAGCCACCGAGCTTTCAGGACGACCGACAGAGAGGTCAACTTGGTCGAGCTCGACATGCGAGAGGAGCTACAATCGCCTCGACCACAACCTGAGGGCGAATTACAAGAAGTTGAGATCCGCGGTGACGGCCAAGGCTATACCAAGGTCGGAAAGTCTCTGGAGCTAGAGTTTCAAAACGAACTCGTAGCATTCCTAAAGACCAATTCCGACGTATTTGCTTGGAAGGCCTCCGAGATTCCTGGAATTGATCCAGCCTTTTGCTGCCACAGGCTATCGATGTATCCGGGAGCAAAGCCGGTATCCCAAAAGAAAAGAAAGATTGGGATAGACAGACGACAGGCTCTAAACGAACATGTGGACGAGCTCTTGGAGGCCGGATTTATTCGTGAAATACAGTATACTACTTGGCTGTCGAATGTAGTAATGGTCAAAAAACCAAGCGAAAAATGGAGAATTTGTGTTGATTACACAGACCTAAACAAGGTCTACCCAAAGGATTCATACCCATTGCCCAATATTGACCAGCTAGTTGACAACTCATCTGGCTTCCAGTTGCTTTCATTTATGGATGCATACTCAGGATATAATCAAATTCCCCTTCACCCAGATGACCATGAGAAGACGGCTTTCATTTCGGAAAAAGGAAATTTCTGTTATAATGTTATGCCATTTGGCCTCAAAAATGCTGGGGCCACTTATCAAAGAATGATGAACCGAGTCTTCCAGACTCAGATCGGAAGAAACCTGGAGGTCTATATTGACGATATGATCGTCAAATCAATAAGCACTTCAGCGCACATCGCTGACCTCGGAGAAACTTTCGAGCAATTAAGAACTCGGAAGATCAGGCTGAACCCAGCCAAATGCGCATTCGGAGTACCAGCAGGGAAATTCCTGGGATTCATGCTTACAAACCGAGGAATTGAGGCAAATCCCGACAAATGTAGGGCGGTATTGGAAATGAAGCAGCCAGAAAATAAAAGGGAGGTCCAGCAACTTACAGGCCGCCTTGACTAGATTCTTCCCAAAGTCAGCAGAGAAGGCACTGCCTTTCTTTAAGCTCCTCAAGAAGGAGGCAGAATTCGGCTGGGGGGAAGAGTGCAAAAAAGCATTCGACAACATCAAAGTTTGTTTGGCTACCCCTCCCGTACTAACAAAACCAGAACCCGGAGAGACGTTGGTCCTGTACCTGTCTGTGGGGGAGGAAGCTATCAGCGCCGTCTTGGTCCGGGAAACGGATAATCACCAGCACCCAATCTATTTCGTTGGACGTACATTGCAGGGACCAGAACTCCGATACCAGAAGCTGGAAAAAGTGGCATTTTCTTTACTGACAACGGCAAGAAGGCTCCGACCTTACTTCCAAAGCCACTGGATCATAGTGCGGAC
>JAVKPL010013607.1:0-78184 GCA_032173675.1 Gastrolobium villosum | reverse complement strand
TCCAAGGGCAAGCTGCAGCACTATATTGCGCGAATTCTGTGCCAATGCTGACAAGGACACAGTGGACAGAACAAGAAAAGGCTGGGTCAGGGGGAAGGAAGTATCTTTTACAGCCTTCCAAATTGAGAGGTTGCTGAACACCTCATGGGAAGCAACCCAATCTTGTTTTTTCACAGACACCTTCAACAGGATGCAGCCTGTTGACGGATTGTATAGGGAAGAAATGCCAGCTTTAGCTACCACTGTTCGGGAAGGCATCACTCAACCACATTCTGCCTGGAAACCCAAACAAGGCCAGCCAGAAGTGCCAGAAAAATTGGATAGGCCGGACCTCAATGAAGAAGCAATTTTCTGGCACTCCTTCATCAACTCCACCATCATAGCTTCTACAAATTTAAGTGATGTCAATGTGGAAAGGGCAGTATTGCTGTATACTCTGCTGGGAGATTACAATCTACACATTGGGGCTATTCTGTCTGATAGAATAGCCCACATCATTACTCATGGGAGGTTAGATTTTAGTCTGGCTCACTGCTCCCTCATTGAGCAGCTTTGCATACAAGCAGGGTTGGATATACCAGATGATGAGCCCAGAGATGTAAAGACAAAAGCAGATCTAACACAGCATCAGTATAATGAAATGCAGAAGGAGTCCAGAAGGCAAGCTATATGGAAAGCATCTGGCGGTGCTGTTCCACCACCTGCCCCAGTATCAGCACCATCTACATCTACTGACTCTCAGTTGCTCCAACAGTTACTGGTTCAGAACAACTACATGATGAGCATGTTGGAGCGACTGTGCTTGGATAGGGGAATTGACACAGCTGGATTAATGGGTCAAGTTCCACCTGGTACACAAGCGGGTCCATCTATGCCTTCCACTGCTGCAGATGATGATACCCTCGGTGATTTTGAGGCTGAAGAGTTTATGGATGACATCTGAGTTTACTCCTCCAGTGTTATTTAATGCATTATGTTTAATTTTCTTGAAACAATTTAGTTTTACATTTTGAAAAAAAGGGTTGAACAAAGTTAAGGTTGCTGGAATTTTAAATTGGTTTACATTTTCTTGATTATTTTGCTTTGGATATTAACAATTAGGTGTGTACTCCATCTGGCAGCCTACGCTATAATCTAGATTAGTTTGTTGCTGAGGACAGCAACATTCTAAATTTGGAAATTATCGCATACATGCTGAATGCAAGATTGCAAGGTTGATGAATATGGTGGAACTACACCATACACCATGAAAAGGAAGTCTTGTATTGAAAAAGAAAAGAAAAATTCTCAGGTTCAATTATGCTTGATTAAATTCTGGATGCATAAACTGCTAGCATGATATTGTATAGGCAATTTCTGTCAACTAGTATGTCTGAATTTCTATGCTTGAATGATTAATAAATGCCTAAATGATTATTTTGGAAATCTAGTTTGATATCATAGCTAGTGAGTTTTTGTGCCCAAACACTTAATTTATTTTGAGAGACCTCACTGTGATAGCATTCTAGAACTTGCTTTGTTTCTCTGAGATGCATGCATTGATTGAAATGATGAAGGCAGAATTTTATTCTGTTAGCCATGGCCAAATAAACCACCTATGTGAATTTTTCCATTGCTAACCACTTTGTGCCTGAGCCTTTTTGTTCATAATTCCTGTTGATTGCTTAGCCATATTCCTATTGTCTTACCTTAATTGAGATTGAATCACTGATGTTTTGAAATAAAACAAAGAAATTGAGGTAAGCTCCACAAAGGTCAATGTAAAGAAAGGCGACTGAATTGTGCCCTTAAAATGAAAGGAGAAAAAGGAAAAAGAAAAAGGAAAAGGGTGAATATAAAGAAAATATGGCTGAAGGAATTAAATTCCCGAAATTCTGTGGGAACATTAGTGGAGCAAAACAAATGAGTTGAATGTGTTAAAAATGAAAAACTATCAATTTTCAATCTCATTGTTACTTGAGCTACTATCCATAAAATCCTACCCTTTAGCCTGGCCAAGTTACAACCTGTGATGTCCTTTTGATCAATTTTGCATGTATTAATGTTCCTCATCTTTAGGAACTTGAGAATATGAGCAAGTTTATGATAATGTTGTTGCTGTGATAGCTTGAGTGATTGTCATTTCCCCAAACACTTGAGTATTGAGCATTACTTGATTATCTGGGTGAGGGATGTGCAAATTAGATTCTAATCTTTTCATGAAAGGCATTATTAAAAATTCTTCGCATTGATTCAAGCATATTTAGTATGATGATCTGTTGGCTGTACAATGTTATGTTGGATTAATCTGTTTCCTGGATTTAGTCTTGTACATTGCTAGGGACAGCAAAGTTCAAATCTGGGAATTATTTGATATGCGATCAGCATATAGGAAATTACAAGGCAAAAAGAGGAAGAAAATGACTCAATCAATGCAAGAAAGGCAAAGAAAAAGAGTAAAAACATCCAAAGTCTGAATATCAAGGAAGATAAACAAAAGAAGGCAAAAACATATCAAAAGAGACCTAGTTCCCACGCTCACAGCGCGGGGATGGCGCTCTGAGCGTGGGAGGAGAAAAATGGACAGAAGATACCGCGCTGAGAGCGCGGGATCCGCGCCATCAGCGCGGGAGAGCAAGAATTGGCAGAAACTCCCACGCTGACAGCGCGGGAGTGGCGCTGTCAGCGTGGGAAGCGCGAAAAGATGGGAATTCAAATTCACAAAATTAGGTCAAAGTCTCTTATAAAAAGAGACTCAACCTTTGAAGGAAAATCATCTCTGATATAGACCACAAAACCTAGAGGAGCAGATCCGACTGAAAGAGGAAGGCGTTCTTCGTGTTCGTCGTTCCGTTCTTGTACCTTTCTTTTATTTTCTTTTTCAGTTCATGTTGAAATCAGATCAGCGATCATGATGTTGATTGGCTAGATCTATTTCTGTAGTCAGGGGCATGATCCCTTTGTGAACAATTGTTACAAGGGTTGAATCATTATATGTATTGATTTTAATATATTTCATCTTTATCTTGAGCGTATTGATATTATTTCTGTTAGATCTGATCAACCTAATAGGGAATGATATTCTGGGGATCAGGGTTCGCAATAGGGATATTGGAATACTGATCCTGAAAGGGGATAAAGATGACTCTCCATGCATGTTCTAGGGATAGACTTGTATGGATTGCAGTCGTGGGATTTATCTACATAATGGTTATTTTCAGGCAGGGATTACTAAGGGATTAGGGTTCCAACTGAAGTAAAGGGTTAGATCACCAAGGGATTGGGATCTAACTAATTATTTCTAAAAGATGATAATTTGTCTGAATTGTTAATTTCGAAAAGTATTGTGAATCAATCCAAAGTAAAATTGGGAACAATTGGTGAATGTACCCTGGCTACAGTCTTCTTCATCACTTCTTCTACAAAAACATTTTCTGCATTTATTTTAAGTCTTTTTAATAAAAACCTAAAAACAAGTCTTTACATTTTAATTAGTTACCATAGTGTGGAAACACAAATCAATTAATCTAACTTAAGAGGACTGGTTATAGTAGTAATTGTTTTCCAATCCCTGTGGAGACGATCTTATTTATCACTTTATTACTTGGAACGATCGGTGCACTTGCCGAGATCGCAACACCTACATAAGAAAATTTTACAAGGTTAGGTTCCAAAAAAATATCGCAAAAGAATGGCTCAGAATATGAATGGAACCAAGTAAAAAAAATATAGACATGCACACATTATTAGTCGGTCCTGGATAAAAGGAATGAGTACATAGCAGACTGCCAAATTGAATTTGAAGGACCAGCATTCGAAAGCATAAAATGGGCATAATAATCAGACCAATAGGTAGATTTATGAAAAACATTATTGCAGGCCTCACATGCATACCGATTATGGGTCTCCCCATTTGTTCCCCTGACATTTCACATCTGTTCTGTGCATAGGACATTCATGCTACACTACCCGTTTCTGAATTTTTTTTTTTTACTGTTACACTAATTCGGTATGATCGATCACAATGCTGAACGATGCTGAACGAGTGGACAAAGGAAAAACTTTGCACCAAATTTTTTTTAATGTTACCGTTTCTGACATTTCACATCTCCATTTTACTGAACAACATTTTTTTTGGTGTGATCGATAATGAAGGGCACCAAACAACAGAAGGCACCAAAAAATTGGGTGATTCGGTGAAAAATCGGGGAAAATAGGAACCCTAGATCAACTGGTTCAGAAATGCCCAAAGGTGGAAGGAGAGAAACTCAAGAGGAAGCACCACAAATTTGGGAAGCACCACAAATTGGAGATTTAAAGAGAAGAAATGAGAGTGGGTTTATGTGGGATAGCGGGTTTAATTTCTGGTCCTTAAAAAAAACGCTGAACACAAGTAGTAATCGATTATCATTGATTAGTAATCGATTACCCTACTTGGTAATCGATTACCAATGCAATGGTAATCGATTACTAAAGGGTGCTGGGAAGATTTGAGGCTCGAAACAGAGAGAAAAAAATGGGGGGGAATCCATGTGACATATAACAGATATAATCTTTTAATTTTATACATGGAAAATAATTAAAAATTTATGTAATACGTTTCAAAAGCAAGATTAGTTGAATTAAGCATGAGATGAAATGAAGAGATTTAGCAAGTAATGATACAATCATATGTATGATGGATCAATAAGATCAATTTCTCTTCTTAAGTTATAGAATACTTCCCTTGGGAGTGGTTTGGTAAAGATGTCTGCCAATTGCTTTGAGGATTCCACAAATTCCAAGATGCAATCTCCACTTTGCACATGATCTCTTATGAAATGATGTCTAATATCAATATGTTTAGTTCTACAGTGCATTATGGGATTCTTTGTGAGGTTTATGGCACTAGTGTTATCACACCTTATAGGGATGTGATCAAGTTCAACCCCAAAGTCCTTGAGTTGTTGTTTCATCCAAATGATTTGAGCACAACAACTACCGGCCGCCACGTATTCGGCTTCGGCCGTGGACAAAGCCACACTATTTTATTTCTTGCTATGCCAAGATACTAAAGAGCAACCAAGAAAGTGGCAAGTTCCACTAGTGCTCTTCCTATCCAATTTGCATCCCACAAAATCGGAATCGGAATAGCCTATTAGCTCACATGATGCACCCTTAGGGTACCATAATCCCATTTGTGAAGTGCCTACAAGATATCTCATAATCCTTTTTACGGCACTTAAGTGTGATTCCTTAGGATTAGCTTGGAATCTAGCACACATGCATACACTAAACATGATATTGGGCCTACTTGCGGTTAAGTAAAGGAGTGAGCCGATCATACCTCGATATTTAGTAATTTCTACGGATTTACCTCCTTCATCCTTGTCTAAAGAACAAGTTGTACCCATGGGAGTATCACTAGCTTTGGAGTTGTCCATTACAATTTTTTGAGTAACTCCTTGCAATATTTAGCTTGGTTGATGAATATTCCATCCTTTTGTTGCTTTCTTTGGAGACCAAGAAAGAAGTTGAGCTCTCCCATCATGGACATCTCAAATTCACTTTGCATAAGGTTGGCAAACTCTTCACAAAGGTGAACATTAGTGGCACCAAATATAATGTCATCAACATAGATTTGTGCAAATAATAGATGATCATTTTTCTTCTTTATAAAGAGAGTTGTATCCACTTTTCCTCTTGAAAATCCTTTTTCTAAAAGAAATTTACTCAATCTTTCATACCAAGCTCTTGGAGCTTGTTTCAAACCATATAAAGCCTTTTTAAGTTTAAAAACATGGTTAGGTAAGTCATGATCTTCAAAACCGGGAGGTTTCTCAACATATACTTCTTCTTGAATAAATCCATTTTAAAAGGCACTTTTAACATCCATTTGAAAAAGTTTAAAATCCATTATGCATGCAAATGCAAGTAATGATCTAATAGCTTCTAGTCTAGCAACGAGAGCATAAGTTTCATCATAATCGATACCTTCCTCTTGATTATAACCTTTAGCAACAAGTCTAGCTTTATTTCTAGTGATTATACCATTTTCATTAAGTTTATTCCTAAAGACCCATTTGGTTCCAATTATTGGATAATCAATTGGTTTTGGCACAAGTTCCCAAACTTGATTTCTTTCAAATTGATTTAGTTCTTCTTGCATTGCCAAGAACCAATGTTCATCAATAATTGCTTCATTTATGGTCTTAGGCTCAAATTGAGAAACAGATGCTAAGTGATTGCATATATTTCTAATTGAGTTTCTAGTAGTTACCCCTTTGGACATATCACCAATTACCACATCAATGGGTGTCCTCTAGCTACTCTCCAATCTTGTGGAAGATTGTTTCCGTCATTGATTTGTTGACTTGGTGTTTCTTCATTGTTTGCTTCATCTTCTTTTTGTCTTTCATTGTTCCCTTTGCCATCCAAGTTTATGTTTTCCATGCTTTCAATAAGATCATCATCACAAGGTTCCTTTCTAGACAAAGCATTGTTAGTCTCATTAAATACAACATGAATAGACTCTTCAATGACCATTGTTCTTTTATTATAGACTCTATAAGCTCTACTTGTGAGTGAATATCCTAGAAATATACCTTCATCAGCTTTAGAGTCAAATTTGCCAAGGTTTTCTTTTCCATTATTCAAAACAAAACATTTGCAACCAAAGACATGAAAATATGAAATATTGGGTTTTCTTCCTCTGTAAAGTTCATATGGAATTTTCTTCAAAATAGGTCTAATTAAAGCACGGGTCATAACATAACACGCGGTGCCAACGGCTTCCACCCAAAAATATTTTGGAAGATCATTTTCATTTAACATGGTTCTAGGAAGTTCTTCCAATACGCGATTTTTCCTTTCTACAACTCCATTTTGTTGTGGAGTCCTAAGAGCGGAAAAATTATGTTCAATACCATTTTCTTGACAAAAGAGTTCAAAATCTTGATTTTCAAATTCTCCACCATGATTGGTTCTAATTGAAATAATATTTGAAGATTGTTCATTTTGAATAAGCTTGTCTAATCTCTTGAATGATTTAAAAGCATCACTTTTATATGTAAGAAATAAGGTCCAAGTATAACGAGAATAATCATCCACAATGACCAAAGCATAGTAATTGCCACCAAAGCTCATAGTTCTAGTTGGTCCAAAAAGATCCATATGTAAAAGTTGTAAAGGCTTTGTGGTAGAAACAATATTTTTTGATTTAAAAGAAGCCTTTATTTGTTTTCCCATTTGACAAGCATCACAAACTTTATCTTTTTCAAATTTGAGCTTTGGTAACCCAATTACTAAGTCTAAGGATATCAATTTACTCAATTGACCCATGCCAATGTGTGTTATTCTTCTATGCCATAACCAAGAGTCATCTTCCTTACTAATCAAACATTTATCATCATTTGAAGGCATACCATCTAAGTCTATCATATAAATGTTATTCACTCTATGACCAATAAACTTAACTTGCCCATCAATTATACTTTCAATTTTATAAGAGGTTGAGTAAAAAATAATTATAATTTTTATCACATAATTGACTAATGCTAAGCAAGTTATGTCTAAGGCCCTCGACAAGTAAAACATTTTCTATAGAGATGGAGGAGGAATTACCAACTTTTCCAATACCGAGTATCTTTCCTTTGTTGTTATCTCCATAGGAAACATGTCCATGCTCTTTCTTTGTGAATGATTGGAATTTAATTACATCTCCCGTCATGTGACTTGAGCAACCACTATCCAAATACCACTTGGAGCTTTTAGCCTTCAAACAAACCTACATCACAAAGTCAAGATTTAATCTTTGGTACCCACACCATGTCGGGTCCTTGTGTGTTAGTTTTGGGCTTAGTTCCCTTAGGAACCCACACTTTCTTTTGCCCAATGATACCATTCCTTCTAACTTTACATGTGGACGCACTGTGACCTTTTCCACCACAATGAAAACATTTAATGAATGGGCTACTTGTCATGTAGGATGGAGAAATGAAAAAGTTTTTATATGATTTTTCTTGTGTGCTAGTGTCAAAGCCTAAACCGGATTTTTTAAACATGCATCTTTGTTTATCAAGCAACACATTTAAGTTATCTCTTCCACATGTGAATTTGATTAGATTCCATTTAAATCATTAATTTCATTGATTAGATCTTTACATGATGTACATGATGATGAAGATGTATGATCATTTGAAGATAGGCATTTGATGCAACCAATGCTAGCATCAAGTAATTTGAGAGTTTCATTTTCATCCTTCAACTCTTTTACTTCATTTTCTAAAGACGCAACTTGTTTTTCCAAATAACTAATAGTTTTTCTTGATGCTCTAAGAGTTTTAACATGTTTTAGTGTTTCATTATGCATTTCTTCAAACATGTAGAGCAAGATGAGTTTACCTCGGTTTCGGATTCATTTTTGTCCTCATTTGCCATTAGGCATATATGTTGAGTTTCTTTGCTTGATTTCTCTAGTGGTCTTCCATCTTGCATGAAGCATAGGTTTGCTTCTTCCTTGGAGTCATCATCGGAGGAACTAGATTCGTCATCCCAAGCAAGATAAGCCTTCTTGAAGTTCCTTCTATCCTTGCCTTGCTTCTTTTCATTTTTGTCTTTCTTTTGAACATTTGGACAATACAATTTGTAGTGACCGATTTTTCCACATTCAAAGCAAGTGACAGTGAGTTGGGAGGATCCTTCATCTTTAGATCTTCTTCTAGGAGGAAATGATGATTTCTTTGAGAAATTCTTCTTAAAGAATTTTCCCTACTTCTTTACGAAGAGACTCATCTCATCTTCATCAAGACCATTTTCGGAGTCTCCATCTTTTTTTCCTCATCCTTTTCTTTGCTTGGTGTTGAGGCTTTCAAGGCAATTCCCTTACTTTTCTTGATGGCTTGTTCTTTCAAGCTTATTCTGGTTAGCTCCATTTCATACTCTTGAAGCTTGCCGAACAAGGTTGCAAGATCCATGGTTTTCTGATCTTTTGATTTCGTAATAGATGTCAACTTGGGTTTCCAATCACTATTGATCACACTTCTCATCACCTTAGAAATCAACTCAAGGTTAGTAAAAGATTTATCTAAAGCATTTAGATGAGTGACAATGTGTGTGAATCTTTTTTGCATACTTTGAATACTTTCATTTTCATGAATCTCAAACATTTCAAATTCTCTAGTGAGTGCATTTAATTTTGTAAATTTAACATCACTAGTTCCTTCATGGGTTATTTGAAGAATATCCCACATTTCCTTAACATTCTTACAATTTGAAACACGAAAGTATTCATCACGACCTAAGGCATTTATGATCAAGTTTTGAGCTCTAGCATTCCAATTTCCTTTCTTAATTTCATCATCAGTGTAGTTATCTATATCTTTAGGAACATCTTCATCTTTCTCATTTTTCATAGTAGGTGGTGTATACCCTTTTTCAACTATACACCATACTTTTAAATCATTAGATTTAAGAAAAATTTTCATTCGACTCTTCCAATAAGAATAATCGACGCCATTGAAAAATGGAGGTCTAGTACTAGAAGATCCCACAAGGGGCATATCATGGTTCAAAGAAGCCATCCCTTCTCTTGAAGCGGTTAAGCTCTTTACACAAGAGTTCAAGCTCTGATACCACTTGTTCGACAAGTGGCTTCAATACTCAAGAGGGGGTGAATTGAGTTTTACAAAATCTTTTCGCAAAGTACCTCCTTTGATATTTTAAAGACTATTTCTTTAATAAAGCGATTTAATAAGAAATAATCTAAGCGCAGGAGCAAGAAAAAAAGAATAGCAAAGTAATCAAGCTAGTATATATAGACAATATAAAAAGGCAATTTCAATACTTAAATAAAGAGATTAGGGTTAGAGAAATTCCAAACTAGATGTATCCTGGTTCGGTCACCACCACTGTGACCTACGTTCAGACTGAAGCCGCTCGATCAATTCTTTTCACTAACTATCAAGCTTGAGGGTGCTTGACAAACCACTACAAATTTTCAAGACTTCGGGCTCTTGATGCCTTACAACTTTTCTCTCAAAATTTTCTTAAGAATTTGGTGACCTTTCAAGTGTATAGGATTCACTCCCCTAACTACTCAATAAATCAAAGGAAGGTGTTTAATAATGGCTAAGTACTCTCAAAGTACAAATAACACAAGTTGAAGAACAATGGTATATGACACTCTCACAAGAATAAAGCTCAAAGAGAATTTATGATCAAGAAGACAAGAATAATGCAAATAAGATGAGAATTAATGAGCAATAATGATCAAGAAGTGTGTCGCATCAATGGGAACAGTAGTCTCTATTTATAGAGGGCCCCCAAGGCCTTTACAAATAATCCTAAGTCCTATATATTATTTTGAGTTTGGACTTAGAGACTTCTCTTGAAGCTTGAGTCTTGATCTTTTTTGAACTTCTTTTTGATGGTTGCACCATGAAACTATCTTTCCATGCTTGTTTGTTATCATCAAAATCGTTGAACCTTTATGTTCTTTTCGTTGAGTGCATTGGTTCCACAATTCTTTTATCCAAAAGTTTTAAAATGATGCTTTAGCCGAAAAAATAACTACGATATTATCATATTCTCTGAACTGTTCATTCTGTCAATATAGAAGGTTGAACTGTTCATTATGTCTCAGAAGCACTTCTGCATGGTCCCTGATGTAGATATGGAAAATGTATACAATGATTTCATTGTACTTTTCATTTTTTAATGAATGATAATGCAAAAAAGAAGTCTCATTGATAATTAGTCTACTTAATAGCTTATATGCTATGTGCCTTTGCTGTTGTATGGAATTACACGATTGGCCTTTCCTTTTTTCGATATACAGTCCCTTACGAATTTTGAACTGTGTTAATAAATTTATAAAAACATTTGTTTAAAGTGAAAGCTACTACTATGACTTTATTTAACCCGGACCTGTTAAAGACTTCATATAATGCAATAAACTTTGCAAAGTCCTGGTAAAGTTTTAATCATGAAAAATAATAGGTGAGCATTTCCATGTAATTTCCAAGGGAAATAATTATCTCATTTTACATGAGATAATTATCTCATGCACTAGATAAAAATTGGATGTGGGACTCACTTAAAATTTTCTCTTTCTCCTTTATTCTTTCTCCCCTCTCTTCCATATGTGTGTAGGAGATTGTTTTTCTCTCATGTTAAATGAGTAAAACAATCCCTAATTTCCAAACTAAAATCTCTTACGGGTGTTACTCAGAATGAGGAAACATGAGGTCAATTGTCCCTCAAAATTAGATAATTACAGAAAGCATTATTTCATCTGGTTTACAAACTCATTGGTGGAAAAATATACCCATTTACTAGATGTTTATTCCACATTTGATGAATTATAGATAATTAAGTCACACAGATACACAAACTCATGTAGATGATTACAATGTATCAAATACATGTACCATAGACAAACATTGATAAGCAGAGGGGGAATTCTAATTTATGCTACTTAGATGAATATTATAAAAAGTGAAACAAATAGGCATATGCTAAGGTGAGTAAGGTCTAGGGGAACTTTGGCTAGTTGTCATGAGTCATCATGTCAGTGTAACACCTCCCACACATTTCTCTATTGCCATAAGTTCCTTGAGGAACACACTTGCACCTCGCTATTTCCATGTCTCACAAGCTCCAGAAGTTATTCAAAATGGCCTTGAGTGCAGACTATACCTCACCTTGCGCCTTCCTCCGCAGTAAGCAAATTCATAAAACTCACAATGAGTAATGATAATATGAGTCATTGCACATGCATTGAGGCTGCCCTAATGAATCCTCATGCAATTCCATGATAATCCTCATACAAACAACCATCTACAAGAGTAACTCTGTTAATGCAACTCAGCCACTTGGTTTACTAGAGAAAACAATGAAAATGAAAATTAGAATAAAAAAGAAGTCAGGTTCTTGAGATAGTTTTCTAGTAAGGAACCTGTTCATGATCCCTGATGATATAGTGATCTGAACAATTAAAAAAAAGTTATTGATTTGATACAATAAACAGGATTTAAAACTAGCAATGGCAACAAGTAGTAAATAAGACATCCTAAATTCATTGTCAGAAGTTTGTCCCGCATAAATTAATCCTTCCACACAACCAAACAATTCAAGACAATAAATCAACCAATAACTTGTGGGTCAATTTCCAAAAACTAATAATCCAAGATCATTGGAGTGTGTTGGCAAAGTGCTCACATGATGGGATCCTTTTTAGCAAAAAGGCTAAGCTTAAAGAAAGGAAAATAAAATAATTGTAGGAGGTAAATCTGATGTCTTTTATTGAAATTATCCAACTTAAATAACATTTACAAACAGCAATTATAACTGCATGGAATAGAACGTGGTTACAAGGTAACTGACTACATAAAATTTAATCTAATAAAATAGGAAATAGGACGTTAATGTTGACTACGTGGGATAAATTGAAGACTGTTTCTCTAGCCATTATTGCTGCTTATATAACACCTCATATATTTAAATGTGAATTTTAATATTATAATGTGAAAGGAAAATTGGTGGATTAGTGAAAATCCAAGAATTATGGCCAAAATGGGCAAAAAGGGCAAAATGGTAATTTGCCAACCGTGTGTTCTGAGGCTTAAATATTGAGTTAGAGATTTCATATGACGAAAATAATGCTGGAAATGGAATCAGGGCGGAAAATTGAGTGAATAGGCAAATTTGGGAAAAATTGATGAATAGTGATTTTAGTGTTAAAATACTGTGGTGTGAGTGTACCGATAGATGTGAAATTTTTATCAATATTTTGGAGAAATAAAAATATGTTATGGACTGGAAAAATATGTAGATTAAGAATTTATGATCGGAATTTTTATCGGGATTAAAGTTAGATCGCGTGTGGGACCCGTGTGACCGAAGTCACTTAGCCTCCCACCCTTTTTCATCTTTCTTTCCTTCCTTTTCTTCCTCATTCGCGCGCCCCCATGCAAGAAGGAACCAAAACACCATTTCTCTCTTCTTCTCACCATTTTCTCAATTCTTCACCAAATCGCTTGATTTTGGTGTTGAAATCTATTGTAAACAACCTTCTAGATCCATTGGTAACACTTACAAGCCTTGAATCCATCTCTTGGCTGCGTTTTTTGGCCAAAAATAGATCCGACCCATAGTGTTCTTGGAGCTTCTTGGAGTTTTTGGTCTTCTTATGGTTTAGTGAAGCCTTGGTGGTGATCATACAACCCATTGTGAGTATATTTGTGGTATTTTTGTGGTTGATTTCATAGATCTAGGAATTTATGCTCTAAACCTTTAATTTTAGATGTGTGATGATAAAGAGCCCTAATGGAAAAATGCTATTAGATGAAAAGGCCTCAGAATCATGCTTGTAAGCTAGAAATGCTATGATAATTTTTGGTGAAAAAGTTAGGTTTTTAACTTAGGAAAATTTGAGGAATTTTCATGAAAAATGAGTTTTGGTGTAATTTGGATTTGATGATTGTTGTAGGGTGCCTCACACGGACGTGATTGTGAAAGGTCGAATTGGAGCATACGTTTGGAACGGATTTGCTAAGTGTTGAGGTAAACCCTTGGAACTTGGGTTTAATCCCTAGTGTGCTCCACCACACCTAGTGGAAGGTTGTGGTTGGATTATGTGTTTATGGCATTGTGTGATTGTGTGCTTGTATGCATATTGCTTGGATTTTTGTGAAAATTGTTTGGTCACTGGCCAGTTGACGTGTGTTGGTTTGGACATCCGCTGGGTTCATCCTGTGTGAGAATGCCAGTTGGATATGCCATGGTGTCGACTCTGGGAGCGACATCAGGATGATCCAAGCGGGGGACATCCGCCGGATAGGGCTCATGAGGAGTTCCGATTGGGTTTTGCCATGGAGTCTTCTCAACCATGGGAGAGGCGCCAGGATTGTCTCGGGAGTTATATGATGGAGTCCTTGAACATGAATCCATGCGTGGATGTTCTTGGGTTGTCTCCAGTTGGTTGGTGATATTGTATTGCTTGCATATTACATGATGTCATATTTATACATTTTAGTGAGCCATGGAGTGGAGAGAGCCTCTAGCTCCATTGGTTTACTGAGATATATCCATATATCTCACCCCGTGTTTGGGGGACCACATTTCAGGTCACTATGAGCCGGGAGGAGCTTCGGGCAAGAAGCCCGTATAGTGGACATTGGATTGGCATGCGGTGCATTGGGATTGCATGACATTTTGGAGGAGGACTATGGATTGCACATAGCATGACATTAGTATTTTGAGACTTAGGTCATGAACATATTGCATGATGTTATTTCCATGCTTTTGGTAGTGTTCATGATGATGTACTAAGTCCTGTTTATTGCTTATTATTCATGACATGGATAATTGTATATTTGAGTGAGCATGGGACTTGTCCATTGCCACATTCATTGCCTTTGAAGTCTTGATGATTCATGTTGTAAAAAATGGTCCATATTTGTATGTAAATGGCCATTACATTGAGGACTTTGTAAATGATGTATGTTTTAAGGAAAATGCATGATGGAAGGGCCTAGAGCCTACATTAGGACATGTTTATGTGTTGAATGGAGTACCAAGGGGTTAGGGATGGATTACACAACCCTTTTTGGGGCTTAAAATGCTGTAATCTGTCATTTTGCTGCATAGTAATCGATTACCCAAGCATGGTAATCGATTACCATGCAACAGGGGACGAAATTTGGCTACTGTCTTCACTGGTAATCGATTACTGAGGCTTGGTAATCGATTACCATGTGAGGTAATCGATTACCCAAAGTTGGTAATCGATTACCAGAACAGAGGTTTGTCAAAAATTGGCTACTGCCTCATTTTTGACAGGTGGTAATCGATTACCACCCACTGGTAATCGATTACCACAGTGTAATTTTCGAAGATTCAGGTTTTTCTAGACTAAAAGAAAGGGGCTTAACTTGATGGGTAGAACTCCAAATGATACGTGGTTTGAAACCACGCGTAGCTAACGTAAAGGACTATAACTTGGTAAAATGTGAGAGTAAAGTGGTGAGTTTAAATGAATTGAATAAAAAGAAAGATTAATGATGTTAGTTTAATGTATGATTCCGCGAATTGCATTTACAATTATAGTGTTGTTTTAATAGATTACGGAAAGAGATATTGTTATAAAAGGGAATATGATAAAAGAAAAAAGTTGCCCGTAATTTAATTAATCCAATCACTGTGATTGTAACTGCGCTTAATATCATAATCAATGTTAACAATACCGGTGTACAACGGGCCGTTACATTTTATGGTATCAGAGCAGTTTTGTGAGGGAACTCTGATTGTTTGTGTATGTTGTATCTTGTGTGCCATAGCTATCTGTGAACTATTTATGATTAATGTATATGTGATTCCTCAGTGTGGGTCTGATCAACTCATTCCTTTGTGTTACATGTACAGATATCATGAGTAGGGCGCGTGGTCGCCGTGGGGCACGTGGTGCAGGTCCTTTGCCACCGGATCCGGTCACTGCAGTACTGAATGCTCTGCAGGCGGAAACGGCTGCAAATAGAAATATGACTGAAAACCTGATGAAGAATAATCAGGATATGATGCAGGCCTTTATGGCTGAGATGAGGGCGGATAGAGATCGTCCTAGGAAGGATAATTCACCTCCACATACGGCTACGGTGACTCCTACACCGACGCCATCTGTTACTCCTCAACAGGGGGAGAGTGGGGCTAGTCACCACACTGGTGAGGCTAGTCATCATACTACTGACCCTAGTTATGTTCCCGATCCGTCATCTGTTGCCCAATCTACTGGGGCTGCGGGGCAGGTGCTTGATAATGCTGACGATCAGCGTAGGCTCATATCTTTTAGGAAACATAAGCCACCCGCATTTCTGGGGTCAAGGGACCCAAAGGAGGTTACTGCTTGGTTGAGGGGAATGGATAAGATTTTCCAAGTGATGAGATGCCAAGATCCGCAGAAGTTATTATATTCTGTCTATATGCTGGAGGGTGATGCCCAGGAGTGGTGGGACAATGTGTCTCGCCCATATGTTATTCAAGGAGAGGTTATCTCTTGGACTATGTTCGAAGGTTTATTTCATGAAGAATATTTTCCCCGTGATGTTCGGGAGGCAAAGCAAGGTGAATTTGATAGCCTTGTACAGGGAGTTATGACTGTGGATGCCTATGTGGCAAAATTTAATGAGCTTGTGAAATTTGCTAATTATGGAGGTACTCTACCTACTCCGGAGTTCTTGTCAGCTAAATTTCAAAGAGGGCTGAGTGAGAAGATTGCTAAGAGAATGTCAAATACAGCGGTGAGAAACTTTGCTGATTTGGTGACCTAATGCAAGAGGGTCGAGACTGTTTATGGAAGGTATCCGAAATCTGATTCGGCAAAAGAGCAAGATGTTAAGAGGACACCTGGTCCTTCTGGAAATACTAATAGAGGAGGTTTTAAAAATAATAACAGGGTTAGGGGGTTGCATGTGAGGCAGCCTCCTGGACAGTTCAAGAGGGTGGAAACACTGGTGGTGGTGGTGCTGCGAACAGATATTTTACCCCACAATGTGGGAAGTGTGGGAAATACCACAAAGGTGTGTGTGGTGCTGATCCGTCGGCTTGTTATAAATGTGGTCGGAATGGCCACTTTGCTCGAAATTGTCCATCTTCTTCGGGGCAGGCTGCGAATCTGCGGGCCTTGCCGGCAGCTACTACTACTGCTACTCCTACTGCTGTCGTTCCTACTGTGGGACGAGTTTATACTACAAATGCGCAACATACTGAAAAGGCTCCGAATTTGGTTAAAGGTATAATTTTCCTATCTAATGTTGATTTGTCTGTATTATTTGATTCGGGAGCAACACATTCATTTGTGGCGGACTATGTGGCTAAGGCGTTGGACTTAAAGGTAACACGAATGGTTCCTCCGATGCGTATTACTACCGCTACAGGAGAGGTTAGTGAATCGTCTTGGATTTGTGAAGATGTGAAGTTCACTTATTTAGGCAGGGGTTACACCATTGATTTAATTATCTTACCCCTGGCCTCTGTCAATTTGATTTTGGGGATGGATTGGTTGTCTCGGAACTGCGCAATGATTGATTGCTGTGGAAAGAGGTTGTTGCTATCTCACGAGAGGCCGTCTGTTTGTCCGTCCTTGTATTTGTCTGTCAGTCAAACTGTGAAAGCCTTGAAGGCTGGAGATTTGGGGTATGTCCTTTTGGGCGGATTGGTGGGTGACAAAAAGGAGGAGCTTTCTTCGATTCCGGTTGTTAATGAGTTTGAGGACGTATTTCCTGATGAGATACCGGAATTTCCGCCTGAGAGAGAGATTGAATTCTCGATTGACCTATTGCCTGGTGTGGGGCCGATCTCCTTGGCTCCATACCGGATGTCGCCACTTGAGTTGGCCGAGTTGAAGAAACACATTGAAGAATTATCTGCGAAGAATTTTATTAGGCCGAGTGTGTCTCCGTGGGGAGCACCGGTGATATTTGTGAAGAAAAAGGATGGTAGCATGAGATTGTGCACTGACTACCGACAGTTGAATAAAGTGACTATTAAGAACCGGTACCCGTTGCCGCGCATTGATGATTTATTAGATCAGTTGAGGGATGCCTGTGTGTTTTCAAAGATTGATCTCTGGTCCGGATATCACCAGATTCGGATTAAACCGGAGGATGTACCTAAAACAGCTTTCCGATCCAGATATGGACATTTTGAATATCAAGTGATTCCTTTTGGGCTTACTAATGCCCCTGCGGTGTTCATGGACTATATGAACCGCATCTTTAAACCGTATTTGGACCAGTTCGTGATTGTATTTATTGATGACATCTTGATCTACTCTAAGAGTAAAGAGGAGCACATTGACCATTTGAGGACTGTGTTACAGGTGTTGAAAGATAAGAAGTTATATGCTAAACCGTCTAAGTGTGAATTCTGGTTGTCTGAGGTGCAATTTTTGGGTCACGTTATTTCTGCAAGTGGTGTTGCAGTGGATCCAAGCAAGATTGAAGCGGTGAGTGACTGGGAACGACCTAAGACTGTGACTGAGATTAGAAGTTTTCTGGGGCTTGCTGGCTATTATCGCCGATTTATACAGGGATTTTCTGCAATGGTTCTACCGTTGACTCGATTGACATGAAAGGATACTCCTTTTGTGTGGACCCAGGAATGTGAGGACTGTTTTCTGCTACTTAAAGAGAAGTTGACTACTGCTCCGGTGTTGACTCTACCTGATCCGGAGGGTGAGTTTGTATTATATTGTGATGCTTCAAAGAAAGGTTTAGGGAGCGTGCTGATGCAGGAAGGAAAAGTGATTGCTTACGCGTCTAGGCAGTTAAGGCCACATGAAGAAAATTATCCGACGCATGACTTGGAACTGGCTGCGATTGTGTTTGCCTTGAAAATCTGGAGGCACTTTCTGTATGGGATGAAATTTGCTGTGTTCAGCGACCATAAAAGCTTGAAATATTTATTTGATTAGAAGGAGCTGAATATGAGGCAGCGTAGATGGGTTGAATTCTTGAAAGACTATGACTTTGAGATGAAATACCACCCGGGAAAGGCTAATGTTGTGGCAGATGCATTGAGTAGGAAGTCTGTCAATTTATCTCATATGATGATGTGGGACAATGAAGTGATTGAGCGATTTCGTGACATGAAAATAACGGATTTCTTTGCAGGGAGAATGTGTGATATGGAGTTGACTCGGATTGAGAACGAGCTGCACGAGAAAATTAAAGAGACTCAAATCAGAAATGAAAGTATAAAGTATTTGAAAGGCCAGAGTGGCATATCTGTTAATGAACAGGGATTATTATTATATCAGGGCAGGATTGTTGTGCCCAAGGAACTTGCAGAGGAAGTTATGACTGAGGCCCATAAGGGTCAATATGCTATCCACCCAAGTGCCACAAAAATGTACCAAGATTTGAAAGTTAAGTTCTGGTGGCCTGGGATGAAAAAGGATGTTGCCGAGTACGTATCTAAGTGCTTGGTGTGTCAGAAAGTGAAAATAGAGCATCAGAAACCTGCTGGATTACTTCAGCCGCTGGATATACCAGAATGGAAATGGGAGAGTATTTCAATGGATTTTGTTGTTGGATTGCCGCGAACTCAAGCTGGTTATGATTCGATTTGGGTTATTGTGGACCGACTTACGAAGTCTGCACATTTTCTACCAGTACGAGTGGATTACACCACAGAGAAGTTGGCTACACTGTATGTAAAGGAGATTGTTAGACTCCATGGGATACCGATTAGCATTGTCAGTGATCGGGACCCAAAGTTTACTTCACGCTTTTGGGGAGCTTTGCAGCAGGCTTTTGGCACTCAGCTTCGACTGAGCACTGCTTATCACCCGCAGACTGATGGTCAGACTGAGAGGACCATACAGACACTTGAGGATATGCTGAGAGCTTGCACACTGGAACAGGGTAATGCTTGGGATAAGTACTTGCCATTGGTGGAATTTTCTTATAACAACAGTTTTCATTCCAGTCTGGGTATGGCACCGTATGAGGTTTTATATGGGAGGAGGTGTCGTACGCCCACTTGTTGGACTGAGGTAGGCGATAAAGAAAGATTTGGTCCGGATTTTGTGCAGGAAACAACAATGCAAATTGAAATGATCAGAGAAAAATTGAAACAGGCGCAGAATCGGCAGAAAAGCTACTACGACAATAAGCATAGACCACTGGAATTTGAGGAAGGTGACCATGTTTTTGTAAGGTTATCTCCGGTCACAGGTGTTGGCCGTGCGTTGGGTGTGAGGAAGCTGAGTCCACGATTTATTGGGCCGTATCAAATTATGAAAAGAGTAGGATTGGTGGCCTATCAGCTTGCCTTACCCCCTCAGTTGTCTAATCTACATGATGTTTTTCATGTGTCGCAGTTGCGACGTTATGTTCCGGACGAATCACATGTGGTGATGCCGGATAATATTGAAATCAGGGAGAACTTGAAAACTCCCATTGGTCCTATTGCAGTATTGGATCGCAGTGAAAAGCGATTGAGAAGTAAAGTGATTCCCATGCTGAAGATTCAGTGGGAAGGCCGCACACCTGAGGAGGCTACTTGGGAGCGGGAGGACGAGATTCTCCGGCTGTATCCTGAGTTAGCGAGCGGGTATGATTTAATTTTGCGGACAAAATTTCTAAAAGGTGGGGTGAATATAACACCTCATATATTTAAATGTGAATTTTAATATTATAATGTGAAAGGAAAATTGGTGGATTAGTGAAAATCCAAGAATTATGGGCAAAAAGGGCAAAATGGTAATTTGCCAACCGTGTGTTCTGAGGCTTAAATATTGAGTTAGAGATTTCATATGACGAAAATAATGCTGGAAATGGAATCAGGGCGGAAAATTGAGTGAATAGGCAAATTTGGGAAAAATTGATGAATAGTGATTTTAGTGTTAAAATACTGTGGTGTGAGTGTACCGATAGGTGTGAAATTTTTATCAATATTTTGGAGAAATAAAAATATGTTATGGACTGGAAAAATATGTAGATTAAGAATTTATGATCGGAATTTTTATCGGGATTAAAGTTAGATCGCGTGTGGGACCCGTGTGACCGAAGTCACTTAGCCTCCCACCCTTTTTCATCTTTCTTTCCTTCCTTTTCTTCCTCATTCGCGCGCCCCCCTGCAAGAAGGAACCAAAACACCATTTCTCTCTTCTTCTCACCATTTTCTCAATTCTTCACCAAATCGCTTGATTTTGGTGTTGAAATCTATTGTAAACAACCTTCTAGATCCATTGGTAACACTTACAAGCCTTGAATCCATCTCTTGGCTGCGTTTTTGGCCAAAAATAGATCCGACCCATAGTGTTCTTGGAGCTTTGTTGGAGTTTTGATCTTCTTATGGTTTAGTGAAGCCTTGGTGGTGAACATACAACACATTGTGAGTATATTTGTGGTATTTTTGTGGTTGATTTCATAGATCTAGGAATTTATGCTCTAAACCTTTAATTTTAGATGTGTGATGATAGAGAGCCCAAATGGAAAAATGCTATTAGATGAAAAGGCCTTAGAATCATGCTTGTAAGCTAGAAATGCTATGATAATTTTTGGTGAAAAAGTTAGGTTTTTAACTTAGGAAAATTTGAGGAATTTTCATGAAAAATGAGTTTTGGTGTAATTTGGATTTGATGATTGTTGTAGGGTGCCTCACACGGACGTGATTGTGAAAGGTTGAATTGGAGCATACGTTTGGAACGGATTTGCTAAGTGTTGAGGTAAACCCTTGGAACTTGGGTTTAATCCCTAGTGTGCTCCACCACACCTAGTGGAAGGTTGTGGTTGGATTATGTGTTTATGGCATTGTGTGATTGTGTGCTTGTATGCATATTGCTTGGATTTTTGTGAAAATTGTTTGGTCACTGGCCAGTTGACGTGTGTTGGTTTGGACATCCGCTGGGTTCATCCTGTGTGAGAATGCCAGTTGGATATGCCATGGTGTCGACTCTGGGAGCGACATCAGGATGATCCAAGCGGGGGACATCCGCCGGATAGGGCTCATGAGGAGTTCCGGTTGGGTTTTGCCATGGAGTCTTCTCAACCATGGGAGAGGCGCCAGGATTGTCTCGGGAGTTATATGATGGAGTCCTTGAACATGAATCTATGCGTGGATGTTCTTGGGTTGTCTCCAGTTGGTTGGTGATATTGTATTGCTTGCATATTACATGATGTCATATTTATACATTTTAGTGAGCCATGGAGTGGAGAGAGCCTCTAGCTCCATTGGTTTACTGAGATATATCCGTATATCTCACCCCGTGTTTGGGGGACCACATTTCAGGTCACTATGAGCCGGGAGGAGCTTCGGGCAAGAAGCTCGTATAGTGGACATTGGATTGGCATGCGGTGCATTGGGATTGCATGACATTTTGGAGGAGGACTATGATTGCACATAGCATGACATTAGTATTTTGAGACTTAGGTCATGAACATATTGCATGATGTTATTTCCATGCTTTTGGTAGTGTTCATGATGATGTACTAAGTCTTGTTTATTGCTTATTATTCATGACATGGATAATTGTATATTTTGAGTGAGCATGAGACTTGTCCATTGCCACATTCATTGCCTTTGAAGTCTTGATGATTCATGTTGTAAAAAATGGTCCATATTTGTATGTAAATGGCCATTACATTGAGGACTTTGTAAATGATGTATGTTTTAAGGAAAATGCATGATGGAAGGGCCTAGAGCCTACATTAGGACATGTTTATGTGTTGAATGGAGTACCAAGGGGTTAGGGATGGATTACACAACCCTTTTTGGGGCTTAAAATGCTGTAATCTGTCATTTTGCTGCATAGTAATCGATTACCCAAGCATGGTAATCGATTACCATGCAACAGGGGACGAAATTTGGCTACTGTCTTCACTGGTAATCGATTACTGAGGCTTGGTAATCGATTACCATGTGAGGTAATCGATTACCCAAAGTTGGTAATCGATTACCAGAACAGAGGAGGTCAAAATTTGGCTACTGCCTCATTTTTAACAGGTGGTAATCGATTACCACCCACTGGTAATCGATTACCACAGTGTAATTTTCGAAAATTCAGGTTTTTCTAGACTAAAAGAAAGGGGCTTAACTTGATGGGTAGAACTCCAAATGATACGTGGTTTGAAACCACGCGTAGCTAACGTAAAGGACTATAACTTGGTAAAATGTGAGAGTAAAGTGGTGAGTTTAAATGAATTGAATAAAAAGAAAGATTAATGATGTTAGTTTAATGTATGATTCCGCGAATTGCATTTACAATTATAGTGTTGTTTTAATTGATTACGGAAAGAGATATTGTTATAAAAGGGAATATGATAAAAGAAAAAAGTTTCCCGTAATTTAATTAATCCAATCACTGTGATTGTAACCGCGCTTAATATCATAATCAATGTTAACAATACCGGTGTACAACGGGCCGTTACAGCCTACGTCATGCACATAATCACACAAGTAGGATGGTGTCTTTCGTGTAGGAGGTGCTAGTGAAGTTGTTGGGTTCGTATCATCCCCTCCTTCATCAAGATGAACCTTGTCCCCAAGGTTTTCAATGTCATCGTCAGGAAGTGCCAAGTTGGTTGTTGCAGTGTTGTCACCATGAAATGGTTTGAGTAAGGAAACATGGAAAATGGGATTTATATGAGAAGTGGATGGGAGGAACAACTTATAAGCAACAGGACCAATTTTAGAAATAATTCAAAATGGGACCGCCTGGAAAGTTTATATTTCCTGCGTTGGGAAACATATTGTTGTTGATAAGAATTTAGCTTAACAAGGACCCAACTGCCGACATCATGTTAACGGTATGTGCGTTTGCTGTCAGCAAAGGATTTCATGCATTGTTGAGCACATAGCAAGTTGCTTTTGAGGTTACGCAACAGTAGGTCACATTGACGAAGCAGGTGATCCACCTCCAGATTAAGTGCCTCCCGAAATGTAGTATGATATTAGTGGTGGAAGGCGTCTATAAAGTGCTTCAAATGGACTCATTTTAGCATAAGAGTGGAAAGTGGTCTTATACCAATATTTTGCCCAGTGGATTAATTTTGACCAAGTGGAGGGATTGTCCATGGTAAGGCATCTGGGATATTGTTCTAGGCAGCGATTCACGACCTCAGATTGACCGTCGGTTTGAAGGTGATAGGCGGTGCTCATAAGAAGTTTAGTGCCCTGTTGCTTGAAAAGTTCTTTGCAGAATGAACTGAGGAATAAGGAGCCTCGGTCTGTGATAATACTCTGAGGAATGCCATGAAACTTTGCAACATGTTGAATGTAGGCAATTACTACAGATTGAGCTGTGAAGCTTGTAGGCAATGGGACAAAGTGAGCATATTTGGCAAGTCGGTCAACCACAACAATAATGGATGTCTTGCCTTGGGATGGTGGGAGACCCACGATAAAGTCTATGGTAATGTCTTCCCAAACACGATTGGGAATGGGGAGGGGTTGGAGTAGTCCTTGAGGTGAAGAAGTGGTGTACTTAGTTTGCTGGCAGATAATGCAATGACGAACCCATCATTTGATTTCAACTTACATATTTGGCCAGTAAAAGTTTTGGGTCATGCGCTTGAGTGTTCGATAGAAGCCAGAATGCCTACCAACGAAGGTGCAATGAAGTTCATCGAACATCTTTTTGCAAAGACCAGAATTGGCTAGGATGTAAAGTGTTCTTATAAAATAAAAGACCATTAGAATAATGAAAATGAGGAAAGGAGGTGGGGTTCTTACGATGTGCAACAATGATTTCCAAGGACTTGTCATCTGATTCAAGGAGTTGCTGAATGCGTGTAGCAATGGCAGGGATCGGGATGGAAAGAGCAAGAAGGGTGTTGGGACCGATGTTGCCAAAGCTGCGGGATAATCCATCTACGGCTATATTCTGTTTGTCGGGTCTATAGATGATCTTATACTGAAATCCCAATAGCTTGTACAGCCATTTTTCCTATTCAGGTGTGTGAATGGTCTGAATGTGGAGGTGTTGAAGGTTGTAATAGTTCGTCCGAATCAGGAATTCACATCCTAGGAGATAGTGACGCCACTTGTGCATTGCTTCAGTGATGGCAAAAAGTTCTCGATCGTAGGTTGAAGCAGAACGAACATGTGGGGAGAACAACTTGTTGTAGTAAGCTAGAGGATGGTCGTGTTGGGTTAGGACAACACCCACAGCTTCACCGGAGGCATCAGTTTCAATGCAGAATTGGGCTGAGAAGTCTGGTAGTTGTAGCACTAGGGTAGAGGATAAAGCCTTCTTGAGTTTGCAGAATGCATCATCTTGAGCCTCTGTCTAGTGAAAAGAATTCTTTCATAGCAAGGAGGTGAGTGGAGATGCCAAAAAAGCATAATTCTTAATGAAGCATAATTCTTAATGCCTCTGTCTATAAGAACTCGCACCGCTAATTAAGGAGAATAATTAATTAAATGTGATAATTAGGAAATAATTCCATAATTGACCATAATAATTATTATTAGACTCTAATAATTATAGTAAGTGAGTAATAATGATGAAAGTCGCTTTTCGGATGAAAAGTGGAGATACTGGTTCTGCTACCCGGTATAAATGCGTACCGGTGAAGTATCCCAGAAAATTATAATAAGTGCATGATAATTACTAGAATAATATGTAGGACTTGTAAAACAAGTTTCAAGTCAGAATAATGAGAACCGGTGCCAATGCTGATACTGGCTATGGAAAAGCGCGTACCAAAAAGGTGCTCCGAAAATAAATAAAAATATGATAAATCTTAGCAAAATGAGTAGGTTAATATTCCAAAGTTTGAGATGAAAATTTTTCGCGTAGCTATTAATGCTAATACTGCATGTTTATTTCCTAAGTGGCTATTTATGCAACTTTTGCACACAACCCTAGGCCATAATCAGCCGTTCTACGTGGGTTTTGTGTGCCTTGGGCTGTTGCCTCCTTCACCACTTGGTTCCTAAGCTTTCTTCATCCATTTCCCACCAAAGTCACCACCTTTGATCTTGATTTTTTCTCTTGATCATCATACCTTGGTGAGAGCAACCTTGAGTGAGTAAGAGATCTGTGTGGCTGAGCTTTGGTCACTGTTTTTGGGAGGCTTAGGGGCTGACTTCCTTGTTGAGGAAGAAGGAGCCATTATTTTGAGTGTGGAGGCTTCAAGAAGATTTCTTTGTGGTGAAAGGTGTCACCTTGTATGTCATTTTCGTACACCCTTCTTGGCCTGAGTTTGAGGAGCTGTTGGTGAGCTCCAAGAGCCTTCCATTTCGAGTTTGAAGCTTTGGGTGAGTTGCCTAACCTTTGAACTTGAGTTTAATGGGTTAAAGTTGAAGTCTTGACATGTAAATGGTTAAAATGAAGTAACTAACACCTATGTGAACCAGTTTATGCTCAAAAATGGATCCTTGGACGTTTTATAATGGTAAAAGATGAACCTTTAGATTGGATTTTCGCAAAAAGAAGAATCTGTGTTCTGTCGCGAAATATCCGAATATTTGGTTGTGAATATCCGGATATTTGGTTGTGAATATTCGGGTATTGATATCCGGATATTGATATCCGGATATGGGGTTCTGTGATATCCGAATATGCCCCCGACATATATCTGGATATTCTGGGTTTTCGATGAACAGTAAGGTACTGTTCATACAGAATTGATGTATGGGTTTGTGAACCCTAATTTGATGAAGTGGGACTTTTGTGATTAATTATCTAAGTCAGAACCTAAGTGTTAAGGGCTTATGGCTTTGTGGGAAGCCTTAAGAAGTAAATCGTAAAAGGAAAAACTTAGTCTTTATGTTATGCTTATGAGCTATGAATGTTGATATGCTTGCTGGTCCAAAATCAGATTATGATCTGCTGTGTGTTGGACTTCAGCTGTGTGGACTCTTGGCATAGGATTGTGAGCTTGCAAGGTAAGCTTTCGTGTCCTCGGCTTTGCCATTGTTTGGTTCCACCATGTCCCATGGGGGGATGGTCTTTATGCATGTTGTGTTTACATGCTTTGATATTTGAAAATATTGTTGAGTTGATATATGAAATGTGCCTTTATGATATGCATTTGGTGTCCACCTATACGGTAAGCCTGAGTATGTGGTACATACAAGATGGTGAGGCTGTGGGTGAGGTGCAAGCGTTGTTCCTTGTACTATTATGTGGGTAATACACGTATTCTTGAATTTCTCTGGCCAGTAGAATAGTGATAACACACATGGCATGAATATCTGTTGCAATGAATAGTTTTGGAACTTATATTGAAAATTACTGCTTTTGGAACATATATTGAACATGTAAGTGAGCTTGGGGTGGAAGATCCTTGAGGAACCCTTGTCTTACTGAGATTTCTTGTTTAGAGATCCCATCCCACGTTTGGGGACGCTTATTTCAGGTTCAGGTAACCCTGGGGTTGAGACCTTGGGTGGTAGGAGGCCAGAGTTGAGTTAGCTATTGTTGTATATGCTGACATGTTGGATGCTGGATCATGTTTACTATTTTATTTTTTTAGCTTCAGTTATTATTATGTTATTTGTTGTTGAGACTACTGTTGGGCATTTATGGCCTTATTTGGTGAGCATGGGGATTGTCCATGCCACATGAGTTTGACTTTATGTTTTCAGACTTCAGTTGTAATAATGATATCAGGATATTGTCCGGGCTATGTGTTGCAGTCTCGTGACTTAGATACTCACTTTATTTATGTAATAAGGTATTTCAGTTAGTTGTCTTGCAATTTATATACAGGCGATGTTTTATGATAATTGATTAAGTAATCAACTTGGCTAAGTATTAATAACGTCATAATTGAATTAAAGAAAACGTTATTCCGTGTTTTAATTAAGCGTGGCTTAATACGATAGTATGTTAACAAACCGGGTTAACATGGGGTGTTACATTTTATGGTATCAAAGCACTTTCTAGGAAAAAGCCTGTATGTATTGCAATAACTTAGGATGTTGTGTTGTTTGTCTATCTTGTGTTCTCTCTGATTGGTGTCTACTATGATAATGCATATGTGACTACATTGCATGGGCCTGATCATCTCATTCATTGTGTAACTTGTGCAGAGTCATGGTACAGCCAAGGAGGAACCAAGGTACTAATGAAGATCAACCGGATCCTGTTTTGGCTGCATTGGCTGAGATGCAGGCGGCTCGACTAGTCGACCAGGAGGCCACGAGATTGGCAAACTAGGCTATGATGGACGTCATTAGAGAGGCGAACAGGAAAGCCACAGAGGACGTATTGGAGGCCAATCGTTTGGCAAGCATGACTTTGTTGAGGGTCATGTTAGAGGAGCTGAGGGTTGGTCCTCCTGCTGCTGGCTAGTGTCCTCCACCACCGCCACCACCACCATCGCCTCCACCTAGTCTTCAGGACGACACCCAGAGTCAGATGGGTGAGGGTAGTCACCTTACGGTGGCCATGCAGACCATCCCTGTATTTGTTGAGGATCGTGACGAGATCGACCACCGGCTGAATGCTTTCTGTAAGCATAAGCCACCTACTTTTGATGGGTCTTATGATCCTATTGCGGCGGCAAGATGGCTTCAGGCGCTAGACAAGATTTTCCGGGTCATGCAGTGTACGGATCCACAGAAGCTGATGTTCGCTACCTACAAGCTGGAGTGCGATGCCCATGAGTGGTGGACGATCGAGATGCAGGGTCACATGATGACGTGGCCGTTCTATGAGGATGGTTTTCTGGGTCGGTACTTCCCTTATGATGCGTAGGAGAGGAAGCAGGGGGAGTTCGACAGATTGGTTCAGGGCTCGTTGTCTGTTGACGAGTACCTGGCCAAGTTCAATGAGCTGGTTAAGTTTGCTCATTTTCAGATGACGAGGCCTACTCCCGTTTTCTTGGCGGGTAAGTTCCGTGCGGGACTTAATGAGGACATTGCTGGTCACCTCGCTGGTTCTGCTTCGAGAGACTTTGGGGCTCTGGTGCAGCAGTGTCGTGACATTGAGGATTATTGCAGCGTGTAAGAACCCGCACCGTTAATTAAGGTAATTAGTAAATTAATTATGATAATTAGGAAATAATTCTATAATTGACTCTAATAATTATTATGAGGCTTTAATAATTACAATTAGTGGGTAAGAATGCTGAAAGTCGCTTTTCGGAAGAAAAGCGCAGATACCGGTTCTGCTACTCGGTATAAATGTGTACCGGAAAAGTATCCCGAAAAATTATAACGAATGCATGATAATTACTAGAATATTATGTAGGACTTGTAAAACAAGTTTCAAGTCAAAATGACGTAATCTGATGCCAAAACTGATACTGGCTATGGAAAAGCGCGTACCGGAAAGGTGCTCCGAAAAATAAAATAAAAATATGACAATTCTTAGAAAAATGCGTAGGTCTAGATTCCAAAGTTTGGGATCAAGATCTTTTACTTTGCTATTAAGGCTAATACTGCGCTTAAATGACCAATGGCCTATTTAACCATTAGTTGGCACATGATCCTAGGTCAAAATACTAACCTACGTGCCTCCATTTTCTGCAAACCCCTCAGCCACCTCTTGCCACCTTCTCCTCCCTTGTTGTGAGCCAAGGAGCTCCCTTTCTCCTTGGTTTCTTCTCCATATACCTTGGGCTTGTGAGAGCTTGCTTGGTGAGGGTGAGAGTCAGCCTTGGGGCTGCTTGGTTGGTCTTTTCTGAGTGAGAGAGCTATGAAGGGTGAAGGTGTGAGGCTGAGTTGGTGTTGTGTGGGTGTTGGAGCTTCAAGTAGCTTCCTTGGTGAAGAAAGAACTCACCTTGTTGCTCCATTTTCGTCCTCCCTAGAGTCTGTACATTGGAGCTGACTAGTGAGCTCCAAGAGCACCATTGTTGGCTGCTTAAAGCTTGGGGTAAGTTTCCTACACCTTTGATCTTAAGTTTTAATGCTTAAAGGTGGTGTCTTGGCATGTAAAAGGTTAAAATGAAGTAACCAACACCTAAGTGAACTTGTATATGCTTAAAAATGGATCCTTTAACGTGTACATGTGTTAAAAGTGGGATCTTTGGACTGGATATTCACGAAATGCAGAAACTGCATTCTGTCGTGAGATATCCGGATATTTGTCGAACAGATATCCGGATATCGATATCCGGATATGGTATCCGGATATTGATATCCGAATATTGGACCTGGGTATCCGGATATGGCATATCCGGATATGTCCAGTGTGATATCCGGATATGGCATATCCGGATATGCCCCTTCTGATATCCGGATATCCTGGGTTTCGAAGAACAGTAGCTTTGCTGTGTGAACAGTAAACTATTGGGGGTTTGTGGACCCTAGATTAAGGAAGTTGAACTTCTGTAACTAATGAACTAAGTCAGAATCATATGATTAAGGGCTTATGGTTTTGTCGAAAGCCTTAAGACGTAAAACGTAAAGGAAAGGCGTAGTCTTTAAGTTGTATGCTTGTTGTGCATAAATATTGATATATTATTGGTCCATATCAGATTGTGATACTGCTATTTTTGGACTTGTGAGTGGTTGGACTCTTGGCTTGGATAGCTAGCTTGCAAGGTAAGCTTTCGTGTCCTCGATTTAGCCATTTTGATGTTCCACCATGTCCCATGGGGATGGGTTTATACATGCTGTGTTACATGCTTTAATGTTTTGGAAATGCTGTTGAGCTGTTTATATGCAATGTGCTTTTATAAGATGCATGTGGTGTCCACCTATACGGTAAGCCTGAGTATGTAGTACATACAAGATGGTGAGGCTGTGGGTGAGGTGCAGGTAGTATCCATGTACTCATGTAGGTATAGACGTATTCCTACATTTCTCTGGCCAGTAGATTTGATAAACACACATGGCATGATTAATTGCTGCATCGCATGATTTTGGAACTTATATTGTAAATACTGTTTTTGAACTTATATTACACATGTAAGTGAGCTTGGGGTGGAGACTCCTTGAGGACCCCTTGTCTTACTGAGATTTCTTGTTTAGAGATCTCACCCCACGTTTGGGGACGCTTATTTCAGGGTAATGTTGCTCAGGCGGCAGTTGAGTTGATATTTATGATATGCTGACTTGCTGGTTGTGGATTGCTGTTTATTTGACTGTCGTTATGTTTTCCGTTAAGTTTATGTTGAGACTATTATTGGGCCTTGTTGCCTTATTTGGTGAGCATGGGGTTTGTCCATGCCACATGATTGTGTTATTGTCTTTCTAGTTATGTTGTAATTAAAGTATCAGGATTTTGACCCAGGCTACGTGTTGTGGTCCTGTGGCTTTAGATACTCACTTAATATTTTTATATGAGGTATTCCAGTTAGTTGTCTTGCAATTTACATACCGGCAGTATTTTATGAAATTGATTAAGTAATCAAGTTGGCTAAGGTTAATGACGTCATAATTGAATTAAAGAAAAAGTTATTCCGCATTTTAATTAAGCGTGGCTTAATACGATAGTATGTTAACAATCCGGGTTAACACGGGCTGTTACACAGCGCAAGTAAGGCCAAGAAAGCCAAGATTGATGTGCCGCAGGGTACTGGTGGTTCCACTTCCTGGAGAGACAGGAAGTTTGGGAACAAAGGTAAAGGTAAGCAGTTGGCGGCTAGGCAAGCGCTGAATCAGTTCAAGAGGACTACTACTCCGGGGGGTACAGCTAGACCTCCTACTCCCAGATGCTCGGGATGCGGGAAGACACATTTTGGGCCGCGTGCTACGAGTCAGCTTATCTATTTCCATTGTGGCAAGAAGGGCCACTATTCCAGAGATTGCCCTTCTTCTACGGGGAGAGCTGCTGGAGTCCAGGTAGTTCCGCTTCAGATGGTTCCCCTTCCTTCTACAGTTGCACCAGCAGTGTCACCTACCACCGATCGTGTGTATACACTAGACCGCCAGGAGTCGGACAGAGCTCCGAATCTTGTCAGAGGTATAGTTACCATTGGTGGTTTTGCTATTGATATCTTGTTTGACTCCGGGGCTACACATTCTTTTGTTGCTACCCCGATTGCTGTGGGGCTAAGTTGCCCATTGCTGTGCTTTCTCCACGGATGCGGGTGACCATCGCTACCGGAGAAAAATGTTTGACCTCCACTGTTCATCGCGATGTGGCGTTTCAGTGGGATGCCGTGATTTCTCAGTAGATCTGATAGGATTGCCGATGGCCAACTTGGAGATTATTCTGGGTATGGATTGGCTATCCAAGAATTGTGCATTGATTGATTGTTGTACCAAGAGAGTGGTGATGTCTCTAAGTGGGTCCACAGCTATTAAAGTTGATGCATCACGGCCCTGCACTCACCCATTCAAGAATTATCAGTGACCCTAGACTATTTGGATCTGTAAAAGTCTCATTTGAGAAACCGTTGTAGACTAAGTGATTGTGGGTACTATGCTCCCACCTATAATGAGACAAGAAAACAAAAATAGCATTAGAAAACAACATTTAGTACAGATCTAGTCGAATCTAAGGGTAACTAAAAAAAACAAAGAAAACTCATTAAAAATACCTTTAAGTCGGCGGTAAGAAGAAAACTCACCAGAGATTAGCTTTTCACCGATGGGAAGAGAATGTAGATTTCAAACTGCGTCACAGAGGCTGTCTTTCAAGTGAAGATGCTATTCGTTGAAGGTGTGCTTGCTATACCCAGAAAAAACGATGACGTCCTCCTCAAGAAGAGTAACACATTTGTTCATCGGGTTTGACAGTACTTAGCTATAGGGCACGATGCAACAAGGGTAAAAATGACCCAAAAAGATGTTAAATTTCTCCAAGAAACCGGATTATGGAAATACCACCTATTTTGTGGTATGTGTTGATGGTATTTTGGTTAATAATTTGCACTAAAATCAAAATGCTGGCCAAATTGGGAATCATGGGGAAAATTTTGCATTTCGTCTACCAAACATATGTATATTACAATCCCAACCAAGCTTTTCCAGTATTCTAAAAAAAACACACCTACCAAACAACAACCTAAAGCTTTTTGTCATCTGATTCAATTGGTATAGGCTATGATGTAGCGATACTTTAAAAAAATTTGATGTGTCATGTCCAATATTTTTTTGACATTCCCCAACACTCCAACACACGTTGCAGATACTTAAAAATGGTTGTGTTATGTTTTTAGTTCCAACTATTAGGGTGTAGGTAAGAAAATCTGTTCTAAAAAAAAGAGGCAAAAAAATTAAAATATTACTACATTAATACTAAATTATGAATAGATAATAGTTTGGAACCAATCTATGAATCTATTGCACTTAGTCATGCCCAGATTAAGCGCAATAGGGCACACAGTCGCGCCCAATTTAGGCGCGACTCAATGGACGCTAACATGTGGTACAAAAAATTTAATAGTTTCACCGCAAAGCTTCAAAAAGCTATAACTTTTGACTCGGGTGTCCGAATCAAGTAATTTTTTTATTCCACATAACTTTTCGATATCTACGCAATGACATCTCATTGAAACGAATTTGGTCAAAAAAAAATTCAAAAAATATGAAGAGCTCAAATTTACCATAAAACTTTAGAAGACCATAACTTTTGACTCGGGAGTCCAAATCAAATTTTTTATTCTATATAACTTTTTGAGATCTACTCACAGAAAAATTCACCAAGGATTTTGTTAGTATTGGAAAAGTAAAACTTAAATAACATCATTCACAAGGATAAAATATGCTAAACGGGGCACAAAGAAGCACTTTTTGGGAACATTTTTTGACCAAATCCTCTCCGGCAATTTGCCAACGCGTAGCTCTTAAAAAGTTACATGGAATAAAAAAAACTGATTCGGACTCCCGAGTCAAAAGTTATGGCATTCCAAGGTTTTACAATAAAATATCTCAAATTCAAAAAAATATTGGAATTTTTTTTGACCAAATCCTTTCCAATGAGATATCATTGCGTAAATCTTGAAAAGTTATGTGAAATAAAAAAAATACCTGATTCGGACACCCGAATAAAAAGTTATGGCCTTCTGAAATTTTATGGTCAAACTGTTGACTTTTTATGTCACGTGTCAATACCAGATGTGTTGCGCCTAAATTAGGCGTGACTGTGTATCATATTGCGTATAGTCTGGGCGTGAGTGGTCATGCCCGTAACCGAATACAATAGATCTATAAATTAGTTACTAATTGTTATTTTTTCGTAATTTGCTATTAAAATAATAATATTTTAATTTTTTTCCCAAATAACGATGCAACCGAGGTTCGAGACTCTTGGGCCTATATGCTTTGCTAAAATGCTCTCCCGACCACTAATGAAGCTGTCACCGGTAACAAGCTGAACAAAAAACAGTGAAACTAATAATCATAATCTTATGTATAAACCGTGCTACATTTTAAGACAATGTTAACAAACTAAGAAGTAAAACAATTAAAAGCAGTGTTTAAAAACCCGGCCTGGCCATCGACCCGGCCGAGGTCAGGGGTCACGGGGTCATGGGTTCAACCGGGGGGTCACGGGGTCACTTCGCTGACCCGATTTTACACATTGAAAAAATATAAATATATATTCTACATGAGAAATTCAAAAAAATCAAACCACCAATCATTAAAGATTCAAAATATACTTAACATAATTCAACCAATTATATCTACAAATCAATATTCACAAGCTAATCAAAGTATAACTCACATATTCCAATGCAATTAATGAAAAGTTATATCATCAAACTCAAACCCTTCTTGTTCTTCTCATACACCTACAATAGTATGTGAAAGGAGATCCCTTATTCAATAGATAGCAGTGGAGGAAATGCGGTAACACGACAAATTAACGGTGGGGAAAGAAGAACCAGCATGGTGGAGGAGATCACCGGAATAGGACGACTGAGTCTGAGTCAGGGAGAGAAGATCAGAAGAGAAGAAAAAGAACTATTCAGATTTGAGATCTACTTTTAAATTTAGGCAACAACGAATTTTTTGTTTTTTGTTTTTTGTTTTACACATCAAATGACGTTATATAAAGTATACTTTTTTTTAAAAGAAAACGCAATGACCCCTCTGACCCGGGAGTCAAGGGTTCTGTTGAGATATATAAAACCATTAAAAAGCTCCTACCCACTAGCTTAAGTTTTTGGGTCGAATTGGTTCTTTACATGATATCAGAGCCTCGTGTCCCGTGTTCGATCCTCGTTGCCCCCCACTTTCTCTTATGGAATTTCTTTGTTCGCACAGGTAGGTGGGCATGTGCATTGTCCACCCTTCAAGCCCAATGGGATCTCGTGTGAGGGGGCGTGTTGAGATATATAAAACCATTAAAAAGCTCTCACCCACTAGCTTAAGCTTTTGGGTCGAATTGGTTCTTTACAGGTTCAACCGGGGGGTTTCGGGAGTTCGAGGGGTCAACATGCAAGTAGGGTCTAACTACTAACCCGAACCCTCAGAGAGAGGGGGTCAGTGACCCGGAGGGGTTGACCCCGGGGTGGGGCGGGCGGGGTCTTTAAAACACTGATTAAAAGGACAATATCATTTCATAAAGTTTCTAGGGAACGGTCTGGGCTTTTTGACCCTTTTTCCCTTCATTAATTAATTAATAATTATTTTGCCCCTTATTCAAAACTATCTACCAATCTGCCCCTCTTTAATCTATTAACTTGAAGATTTAATCGATTAAATGGTCAAAACTGACAAAAATGGCTAACTTGAAGTTTTAATCGATTAAATCTTCAAGTTAATTGATTAGATCTCCCTCTTAATTGATTTAATCGATTAGAACTTATATTTAATCGATTAACTATCCCAAATGAGCGTGAAAACATTGATTGAATGAGATAAACACAGTATTGGGGGTTATTAATTTTGAATTTAATGTAATCGGAGTTGATTGTGATTTGTATTTAATAGGAGCTGATTGTGTCCTATTAAATACAAAACGCAATCACCCCCTATTACATTAAATTCAAGATTCAAATAACCTCCAATATATGGAAAACTGATTGAAGATTCTACTAAGTATTTTTGTAATGAATATGCAAGACGGGAAAGGTTCGTTGTTCGCCTTAATCGCTGTCATCGTTCCGAGGTTGACAATAGGATCACTTCGCGCCGTTTTTCATGTAATAAGCAAGGTTTTCATGTGAGAGGTAGAAATGGAGCCTGGCCTGTTCATGTAAATCAATTCAGTTTCCAAGAATCGTTTTCTTTTGTTGATTTCTTTATTTGTTTGGTTATTTATGCTTGTTGATTTGCTTCATATGCATGGAATCTGCTTTTGTTTATGGAGAAAATTTGACTTTGTTGCCTGTTTGGAGATTTAATCGATTAACTTGAAGATTTAATCGATTAAATCTTCAAGTCAACCATTTTTTTCCAGTTTTAACCATTTAATCGATTAAATCTTCATGTTAATCGATTAAAGAGAGGCATATTGGTAGATAGTTTTGAATAAGGGGCAAAATGGTTATTAATTAATTAATGAAGGGTAAAAGGGTCAAATAGCCGAATGGTCTGACCCATTGTGCGAACTGAAACATGACGATTTTGACAAGACTGCTTGTTTTATGATTTTGACAACACTTAATTTTAATTGTTGATCTACATGTATACATGTATTCAATGATTGTAATTTATTAAGTTATGACTATTAATTAATTATTAATTTTTAATAAATTAGATATATATAAATCAATGGTTAAAATTAGACATAAGAGTTCTTATTGTTATATTGATATAGAATTATCATGTTCCATATAACTAATGTATGGAATGGAATAAATAGAAAAATTTTGCAATAACTAGAATTATCATGTTCCAATATATTATAGGATTTTTCATTATTTACGCGTGGGTTCAAACCGCGCTCAAATCGGAGCTCTACAGCTCAAGTTATGCATTTTCTAAGAAAACAGGTGCTGAATCATCAGGACCCTCCGCGCTGATAGCGTCAGTCCCACGCTATCAGCGCCACTGATGCGCAGGACACAGGGAGGACGGCGCTCCTAGCACCACAGTGGCGCTCTCAGCGCCAAAGCCACTGCCTCATTTTGGAAATTGGCGCCCCTAGCGCCAAACAACAGGGGCTGGGTACCAAAATATGGTAATTTGATCTACCTATCATGTTTCATCCATAACTTTAGTTATACTTATCCAAATTACACAATCTTGGTCTCTATGGAAAGCTAAGAAACATATCTTCAACTTCCATCAGACACAAGGGTCCAAATCTATCGTATAGGATATGAAAATTGGACAACAAGACAGGGTATCTTGGCTTTTACTTAAATTTTCAATCAAAGGTTTTCTTTCACCTAATTGTCATCATATAATCCTGACAATAAACGATTTTTAGTTCTTGCAAGGTACATATACATCAAGATAAACATGCATATCTAACATTTACAACATTACATCATTGCCATAAGTCTTAATTACAAATCATGGGACTTAGCTACAAAACACTATGATCAACTCCTTGGCTCCCATCAACAAAAGAGATACCAAAGGGATGAGCATAGGCTAAGTCTGTAATAGCCCGTGTTAACCCGGATTGTTAACATACTATCGTATTAAGCCACGCTTAATTAAAATGCGGAATAACTTTTTCTTTAATTCAATTATGACGTCATTAGCCTTAGCCAACTTGATTACTTAATCAATTTCATAAAATACTACCTGTATGTAAATTGCAAGACAACTAACTGGAATACCTCATATATAAATGATAAGTGAGTATCTAAAGCCACAGGACTACACACGTAGCATGGGTCAAAATCCTGATACTTTAATTACAACATCAAATTAAAAGACGATAGTCAAACCATGTGGCATGGACAAACCCCATGCTCACCAAATAAGGCAACAATGCCCAATAACAGTCTCAACATAAACTCAGCAGAAAACATAAACAACAGTCGGAAAACATAACAGCAGTCAAATCCAGCATACCAGCATATCATAATATCAACTCAGCTCTGGCCTCCTGCCACCTGAGCCCTCAACATTACCTGATCCTGAAATAAGCGTCCCCAAACGTGGGGTGAGATCTCTAACAAGAAATCTCAGTAAGACAAGGGGTCCTCAAGGAGTTTCCACCCCAAGCTCACTTACATGTGTAATATAAGTTCAAAAACAATATTTACAATATAAGTTCCAAAACTATGTGATGCAGCAATTAATCATGCCATGTGTGTTTATCAAATCTACTGGCCAGAGAAATGTAGGAATACATCTATACCTACATGAGTACAAGGACGCTACCTGCACCTCACCCACAGCCTCACCATCTTGTATGTACTAAATACTCAGGCTTACCGTATAGGTGGACACCACATGCATCTCATAAAAGCACATTGCATATAAATAGCTCAACAGCATTTCCAAAACATTAAAGCATGTAACACAGCATGCATAAACCCATCCCCATGGGACATGGTGGAACAACAAAATGGCTAAACCGAGGACACGAAAGCTTACCTTGCAAGCTAGCTATCCAAGCCAAGAGTCCAACCACTCACAAGTCCAAAAACAGCAGTATCACAATCTGATATGGACCAATAATACATCAATATTTATGCACAACAAGCATACAACTTAAAGACTACGCCTTTCCTTTACGTTTTACATCTTAAGGCTTCCAACAAAGCCATAAGCCCTTAATCATATGATTCAGACTTAGTTCATTAATTACAGAAGTTAAACTTCCTTAACCTAGGGTCCACAAACCCCCAATAGCTTACTGTTCACACCGCACAGCTACTGTTCTGCGAAATCCCAGAATATCCGGATATCAGAAGGGACATATCCGGATATGCCATATCCGGATATCACACTGGCCATATCCGGATATGCCATATCCGGATACCCAGGTCCCATATCCGGATATCAATATCCGGATACCATATCCGGATATCGATATCCGGATATCTGTTCGACAAATATCCGGATATCTCACGACAGAATGCAGTTTCTGCATTTCGTGAATATCCAGTCCAAAGATCCCACTTTTAACACATGTACACGTTAAAGGATCCATTTTTAAGCATATACAAGTTCACTTAGGTGTTGGTTACTTCATTTTAACCTTTTACATGCCAAGACATCACCTTTAAGCATTAAAACTTAAGATCAAAGGTGTAGGAAACTTACCCCAAGCTTGAAACAGAGTATAATGTGCTCTTGGAGCTCTCCAAAAGCTCTTCAACTCAGGCCAAACAAGGTGCACGAAAATGACACCAAAAAGATGGGTTCTTGCACCACAAGATGGCTCCTTGGCACCACCAATGCCAAGCCAAAGGTTCAAACCACTCAAGTCACCAACTCAGCCCACTAACCTCACACACACAGCAGTTGACACTGCCCAAGAACACTCCTCTCACTCCCACAAGGATGCTCACAAGTGTGTAGGAAGGAAGAAGGAGGAGAAACCAAGCCAAAGGTGAAGACTTGATCCTCAAAGGTTGAGGGAAAGGAATGGAACAGTGATGAGCAGCAAAACCAGCCCCCTTCACGTAGGAAATAGTGGTTGCCTAGGGTTGTGTGCCTTAGTGTGTCTATTTATAGGCACATGGCCACTTAGCGCGCAGTATTAGCCTTAATAGCAAAGTAAAAGATCTTGATCCCAAACTTTGGAATCTAGACCTACGCATTTTTCTAAGAATTTTCATATTTTTATTTTATTTTTCGGAGCACCTTTCCGGTACGCGCTTTTCCATAGCCAGTATCATTTCTGGCATCAGATTACGTTATTTTGACTTGAAACTTGTTTTACAAGTCCTACATAATATTCTAGTAATTATCATGCATTCGTTATACTTTTCCGGGATGCTTTTCCGGTACGCATTTATACTGAGTAGCAGAACCGGTATCTGCGCTTTTCTTCCGAAAAGCGACTTTCAGCATTTTTACTCACTCAGTATAATTATCTAAGCCCAATATTTATTATTTAGGTCAATTATGAAATCATTTCCTAATTATCATAATTAATTCACTAATTACCTTAATTAGCGGTGCAGGTTCTTACATTCACCCCACCTTTTTAAGGATTTTGTCCTCAAAATCATAAACATACCTGTCTCGAAAGTCGGGATACTGTCGGAGAAGCTCATCCTCTCGCTCCCACGTGCACTCCTCGGGACTACGCCCAGTCCACTGCACCTTGACCATCGGGATGATCTTGCTTCTAAGCTGTTTCTCGCCTCGATCGAGAATCTTGAGTGGTCCGACGGGAGTCTTTAGGTTCTCCCAAACCTCCACATCATCCGGCTGCACCACGTGCGAAGGGTCTGTTATGTACTTCCGAAGCTGAGACACGCGAAACACGTCGTGGATGTTGGCTAGGTTCGGAGGCAAGGCGAGTCGATAGGCAACAGGTCCTACTCTACCAAGGATCTGGTAGGGCCCAATGAACCGAGGGCTCAACTTCCTCACGCCGAGTGCCCGTCCAACACCGGTGACAGGTGAAAGTTTCACAAACACGTGCTCACCCTCACTGAACTCCAGTGGTCGATGCTTGACATCATAGTAGCTTTTCTGGCGATTCTGCGCCTGCTTCAACTTTTCCCTGATCATCTGGATCTGCTGGGTAGTATCTTGGACAAAGTCCAAGCCAAATAGCTCCTTATCTCCAACCTCAGACCAGCAGGTAGGAGTCCGACACCTCCTACCATACAGCGCCTCGTAGGGTGCCATGCCCAGACTAGCATGAAAACTGTTGTTATACGAAAATTCTACCAACGGAAGGTACCTATCCCATGCAGAACCCTGCTCCAGTGTGCAAGCTCTCAGCATGTCCTCCAATGTCTGGATGGTCCGCTCAGTCTGTCCGTCAGTCTGAGGGTGATAGGCGGTACTCAATCTCAACTGCGTACCAAAAGCCTCCTGCAGCGCCTCCCAGAACCGAGATGTGAACTTCGGGTCCCTATCACTGATGATACTCTCGGGCACCCCGTGAAGCCTCACAATCTCGCGGACGTATAGTTTGGCCAACTGCTCTATAGTGAAGCTCACCTTCATTGGAAGAAAATGGGCAGACTTGGTCAATCTGTCCACTATGACCCAAATAGAGTCACAACCAGTCTGAGTTTTAGGCAATCCCACCACGAAGTCCATGGAAATACTCTCCCGCTTCCACTGTGGAATTTCAAGAGGTTGAAGTTTACCAGACGGTTTCTGGTGCTCGATCTTTACTTTCTGACATATCAAACACTTGGACACGTAGACCGCTATGTCCTTCTTCATGCCCGGCAACCAAAAATTTCCCTTTAAGTCCTGGTACATTTTTGTGGCACCAGGGTGGATAGTAAACCGGCCCTTATGAGCCTCTGCCATAACCTCTTCGGTCAGTGGCCCTCGAGGAATAACAATCCTCTTCTGGAACAGCAGCAATCCATCCTCGTTCCAAGACACACCGTCCTGGTTCTTCACATAATCAAGGCACTCTCTTTGCACTTGCGCCTCTTTGATCTTTTCCATCAGCTCATTAATCACTTATGCTGTTTCCATCTCAAGCAGTGCACCCCCAAACAAGGAGTTCACTCTCAAGTCTCTGAACTTTTCGATTACCTCGTAGTCGCTCATCATCAAGCTGGATAAGCTCACGGATTTCCGACTCAAAGCATCGGCTACCACATTGGCCTTGCCAGGATGGTACCTCAACTCAAAGTCGTAGTCCTTCAAGAACTCCATCCATCTTCGTTGTCTCACGTTCAACTCCTTCTGGTCAAACAGATATTTCAGGCTCTTGTGATCACTGAATACAGCAAACTTCATGCCAAACAAGTAATGCCTCCAAATCTTGAAAGCAAAAACAATGGCTGCCAACTCCAAGTCGTGAGTCGGGTAGTTCTCCTCATGAGGTTTCAACTGTCTTGAAGCATAGGCAACAACTTTCCCTTTCTGCATCACCACACAGCCTAGCCTCTTTCCAGAGGCATCGCAGTATAACTCAAACTGTTCCGCAGGATCAGGAAGGACTAACACAGGAGCAGTATTCAGTCTCTCCTTCAACTCCTGGAAGCACTCCTCACACTCATGTGTCCACACGAATAGAGTCTCCTTTCGGGTAAGGCGAGTCATCGGTAGCACCATCTTGGAGAATCCCTCTATGAACCTCCTATAGTACCCTGCCAAACCCAAGAAGCTTCTCACTTCTGTAACCGTCTTGGGCCTCTCCCAATCCATCACGGCCTCAATCTTGTTAGGATCAACTGCAACTCCATTAGCAGAAATCACATGACCCAGAAATTTCACCGCCTTAAGCCAAAACTTGCATTTCGACGGCTTAGCATATAGCTTTTTCTCTTTTAGCACTTGCAAAACAATCTTCAAGTGCTCAGTATGCTCCTCCTCCGTCTTGGAGAAAATCAAGATGTCGTCAATGAAGACGATCACAAACTGATCCAGGTACGGCTGGAAGATCCTGTTCATGTAGTCCATGAACACTGCGGGTGCATTGGTGAGTCCAAACGAAATCACCAAGTACTCGTAATGCCCGTACCTCGAGCGAACGCTGTCTTTGGAACATCCTCCGGCTTTACCCGTATCTGATGGTAACCGGACCGGAGATCGATCTTGGAATATACGCAAGCACCCCTGAGCTGATCCAGCAAATCATCAATGCGTGGAAGAGGGTACTTGTTCTTGATTGTCACCTTGTTCAACTGTCTGTAGTCGGTGCACAACCGCATGGTCCCATCTTTCTTTTTCACAAAAATGACCGGTGCTCCCCAGGGAGACACACTCGGCCGAATGAAATCTTTCGCTGAAAGCTCCTCAATATGCTTCTTCAGCTCCGCCAACTCTAGTGGCGACATCCGGTATGGAGCCAATGAGATAGGCCCCACACCAGGCAATAAATCAATGGAGAACTCTATCTCCCTCTGCGGTGGAAACTCAGGAATCTCCTCGGGAAACACCTCGAGGAATTCCCTCACCACAGGAATGCCAGTGAGATCCTCCTGTGTCCCACTCACCAAACCTCCCATCATGACATAGCCAAATGCCCCTGCTCTCAAGGCCCTCCTCGCCTGCAGGACTGAAATGAACGGTGAGGAACTGGCTGTGGACCCACCCGGAGACATCACCACTTTCTTGGCACAGCAATCAATCAGTGCACAGTTTCTGGACAACCAATCCATGCCCAGAATAATCTCAAGGTTGGCCATCGGCAATCCTATCAGATCTACTGAGAAGTCACGGCCATCCCACTGAAACGCTACATCGCGATGAACAGTGGAGGTCAAACATTTTTCTCCGGTGGCGGTGGTCACCCGCATCGGTGGAGAAAGCACATCACTGGGCAACTCAAGCCCCACAGCAATAGGGGTAGCAACAAAAGAGTGCGTTGCCCCGGAATCAAACAGCACATCAATAGCTGAACCACCAATGGTAACAGTACCTCTGACCAGGTTCGGAGCTCTGTCCGACTGCTGACGATCAAGTGTGTATACTCGCCCCGTAGTAGGTGGCACGGCTGGTGCCCCAGTAGGAACCATCTGCGATGGCACAGCCTGCACTGCAGCAACTCTCGCCGTCGGGCAATCTCTGGAGTAGTGGCCCTCCTTGCCACACTGGAAACATATCGGCTGTCCGGTAGAACACGGCCCAAAGTGTGACTTCCCGCATCCCGAGCATCTGGGGGCAGGAGGTCTAGCTGCGTTCCCCTGAGTAACAGTCTTTCTAAACTGGTTTGGCGCTTGCTTAGCCGCCAACTGTTTGCCCTTGCCCTTGTTTGCAAAATTTCTGTTCTTCCAGATAGCGGAACCCCCGGTACCCTGTGGCACCTCAATCTTGGCCTTCTTGGCCTGATTCGCACGGCAGTAGTCCTCAATGTCGCGGCACTGCTGAACCAACGCCCCGAAGTCTCTCGAAGCGGAACCAGCAAGATGTCCAGCAATGTCCTCATTAAGTCCCCTTCGGAACTTAGCAGCCAAGAATGTAGGAGTAGGCCTCGCCATCCTGAAGTGTGAAAACTTCACCAGCTCATTAAACTTGGCCAGGTACTCGTCAACTGACAATGAGCCCTGAACCAAACGGTCAAACTCCCCTTGCTTCCTCTCCTGTGAGTCATAAGGAAAGTACTGACCCAGAAAGCTCTCCTCGAAGAATGGCCACATCATCACATGGCCCTGCATCTCGTAGATGTGAGAAAGATTGGTCCACCACTCATGGGCCTCGCCTTCCAGCATGTAAGTGGCGAACAACAGCTTCTGCGGATCGGTGCACTGCATGATCCGGAAAATCTTATCCAGCGCCTGTAGCCATCTGGCAGCAGCAATGGGATCATAAGATCCGTCGAACGAAGGTGGCTTATGCTTGCGGAAAGCATTCAGCCGGCGATCGATCTCGTCGCGATCCTCAGCAAATACGGGGATAGTCTGCATAGCCCCCGTCAAGTGACTGCCCTCACCCATCTCACTCTGGGTGTCCTCCTGTTGACTAGGCGGAGGTGGAGGCGGTGGCGGCGGTGGAGGTGGTGGAGGACACTGGCCAGCAGCAGGACCAGCCCTCAATTCCTCCAACAAGACCCTCATCATAGTCATATTGGCCATCCGGTTCTCCTCCAGAACCTCTGTCGTGGCTCGCCGGTTCGCATCTCGAATAGCGTCCAGCATCACCTGGTTTGCCAGCCTCGTGGCTTCCTGGTCGGCTAGTCGGGCCGCCTGCATCTCAGCCAATGCAGCCAGGATAGGATCCGATTGATCCTCACTCGTACTAGTGTTCCTCCTTGGTGGCACCATGACTCTGCACAAGTTACACAAAGAATGAGTTGATCAGGCCCACGCCATGTGGTCACATATGCATTATCATAACACACACCAATCAGAGAGAACGCAAAGTAGACACGCAACGACCCACCCTAAGTTATTGCAATACATACAGGCTTTTCCCTATAAAGTGCTCTGATACCATAAAATGTAACAGCCCGTGTTAACCCGGATTGTTAACATACTATCGTATTAAGCCACGCTTAATTAAAATGCGGAATAACTTTTTCTTTAATTCAATTATGACGTCATTAACCTTAGCCAACTTGATTACTTAATCAATTTCATAAAATACTGCCTGTATGTAAATTGCAAGACAACTAACTGGAATACCTCATATATAAATGATAAGTGAGTATCTAAAGCCACAGGACTACAACACGTAGCCTGGGTCAAAATCCTGATACTTTAATTACAACATCAAATTAAAAGACGATAGTCAAACCATGTGGCATGGACAAACCCCATGCTCACCAAATAAGGCAACAATGCCCAATAACAGTCTCAATTTAAACTCAGCAGAAAACATAAACAACAATCGGAAAACATAACAGCAGTCAAATCCAGCATGCCAGCATATCATAATATCAACTCAGCTCTGGCCTCCTGCCACCTGAGCCCTCAACATTACCTGATCCTGAAATAAGCGTCCCCAAACGTGGGGTGAGATCTCTAACAAGAAATCTCAGTAAGACAAGGGGTCCTCAAGGAGTTTCCACCCCAAGCTCACTTACATGTGTAATATAAGTTCAAAAACAGTATTTACAATATAAGTTCCAAAACTATGCGATGCAGCAATTAATCATGCCATGTGTGTTTATCAAATCTACTGGCCAGAGAAATGTAGGAATACGTCTATACCTACATGAGTACAAGGACGCTACCTGCACCTCACCCACAGCCTCACCATCTTGTATGTACTACATACTCAGGCTTACCGTATAGGTGGACACCACATGCATCTCATAAAAGCACATTGCATATAAATAGCTCAACAGCATTTCCAAAACATTAAAGCATGTAACACAGCATGCATAAACCCATCCCCATGGGACATGGTGGAACAACAAAATGGCTAAACCGAGGACACGAAAGCTTACCTTGCAAGCTAGCTATCCAAGCCAAGAGTCCAACCACTCACAAGTCCAAAAACAGCAGTATCACAATCTGATATGGACCAATAATACATCAATATTTATGCACAACAAGCATACAACTTAAAGACTACGCCTTTCCTTTACGTTTTACGTCTTAAGGCTTCCAACAAAGCCATAAGCCCTTAATCATATGATTCAGACTTAGTTCATTAATTACAGGAGTTAAACTTCCTTAACCTAGGGTCCACAAACCCCCAATAGCTTACTGTTCACACCGCACAGCTACTGTTCTGCGAAATCCCAGAATATCCGGATATCAGAAGGGACATATCCGGATATGCCATATCCGGATATCACACTGGACATATCCGGATATGCCATATCCGGATACCCAGATCCCATATCCGGATATCAATATCCGGATACCATATCCGGATATCGATATCCGGATATCTGTTCGACAAATATACGGATATCTCACGACAGAATGCAGTTTCTGCATTTCGTGAATATCCAGTCCAAAGATCCCACTTTTAACACATGTACACGTTAAAGGATCCATTTTTAAGCATATACAAGTTCACTTAGGTGTTGGTTACTTCATTTTAACCTTTTACATGCCAAGACATCACCTTTAAGCATTAAAACTTAAGATCAAAGGTGTAGGAAACTTACCCCAAGCTTGAAACAGAGTATAATGTGCTCTTGGAGCTCTCCAAAAGCTCTTCAACTCAGGCCAAACAAGGTGCACGAAAATGACACCACAAAGATGGGTTCTTGCACCACAAGATGGCTCCTTGGCACCACCAATGTCAAGCCAAAGGTTCAAACCACTCAAGTCACCAACTCAGCCCACTAACCTCACACACACAGCAGTTGACACTGCCCAAGAACACTCCTCTCACTCCCACAAGGATGCTCACAAGTGTGTAGGAAGGAAGAAGGAGGAGAAACCAAGCCAAAGGTGAAGACTTAATCCTCAAAGGTTGAGGGAAAGGAATGGAACAGTGATGAGCAGCAAAACCAGCCCCCTTCACGTAGGAAATAGTGGCTGCCTAGGGTTGTGTGCCTTAGTGTGTCTATTTATAGGCACATGGCCACTTAGCGCGCAGTATTAGCCTTAATAGCAAAGTAAAAGATCTTGATCACAAACTTTGTAATCTAGACCTACGCATTTTTCTAAGAATTTTCATATTTTTATTTTATTTTTCGGAGCACCTTTCCGGTACGCGCTTTTCCATAGCCAGTATCAGTTCTGGCATCAGATTACGTTATTTTGACTTGAAACTTGTTTTACAAGTCCTACATAATATTCTAGTAATTATCATGCATTCGTTATAATTTTCCGGGATACTTTTCCGGTACGCATTTATACCGAGTAGCAGAACCGGTATCTGCGCTTTTCTTCCGAAAAGCGACTTTCAGCATTTTTACTCACTCAGTATAATTATCTAAGCCCAATATTTATTATTTAGGTCAATTATGAAATCATTTCCTAATTATCATAATTAATTCACTAATTACCTTAATTAGCGGTGCGGGTTCTTACAAAGTCCATCCAATTAAAACATAGCATGCATATGACAAATGTCTTTCATTTACAATCCTATACATAGGAACTACAAAATGGCATGCTTAATCAAATGATACTATATCTTCATATGTCCATTACTTCAAATATGGCCACTTGCCATCAGAGGCTCCTGCAGCATCCTTGCCTGAAAGGGGGTCCCCAACAACACGGGGTGAGATATACGAATATATCCAGTAAACCAGGGGGCCTTGGAGCATCTCTTCGCCCCATAGTTCAATAACAGTGTAATAGCAATGACAATAATAATGCAGCAAATACATATCCATGCAAGTGTACAAAACATCTTCAGGAGAAATCCCTCGAGCTCTCGAGCTGTCCTAAGGATACTCAGATGCAAATAGTCCTACTGGCCAGCTAAACTACCAAGTATGATTTACGCATCGTCATGCAACATACCAACATAGGGAAACACCATCCTATGTCACACCAAAGCATGCAAATACGTATAACAAAGCATTACACTATTTCATTGCATTTATATACAACAACACACCCATTACCCGTTCAGGGCTTGGTGGAACAATAAAGGGAATTACACCCAAGGTCCGAAGGCTTACCTCAATGCTTCCAACTCAACCTTTGTTCCACACCAACCTTCACAACACAAATATCAACTCTGAGGAGCTAACCGAGCTCCATAGCTTGTTCCAACGGTTGGTTGCTCAAGGTTGGTCCAAATGTCTCAATCCTAAGCATCACATAGACAATATCAACAATCAACCCAAACCAAACCATTGATTACAGAACAAGCCAAACAATAGTCAAATGCATAATCTTATACTTTTCCAAACAAAATCACACGACTATCTAAACTCATTTTCACCGATTAAATGTCATTCCTAGCATTTTTCTCAACATACTCTAGGCCTCAATCTTCCTAGAACATAGCCAATTTACTCAACTTTTCATAAACCCTAAAACACTATTCATCCAAAACCTAAATCATGAATTCACCATGAAAATAGAGTTCAAAGGATGAAATCTTACCACCAAGTGTTGCACAATCAAGGGGTGATGGTTCCTCAAGCTTCCATGGAGGTAGAAGCTCCCAAATCTCACAACTTCTCCAATGGGTCGAAACTTTGGTAGGAAAAATCTCAAACCACACAGCTCTCCACCAAGACCCAAGCTAGGATTGTGAAAGAGGGGAAGATTTGGAGTGGTTTAGGCTTTGGAATCACTCAAAACCATCAAGGTTTGCCTCACCTAGTGTTTTTGCCTTTCTTTTTCTCTTCCCTTCTCTCTTCTCCTTCTTTTCTTCTTTTCTTCTTCTCTTCTTCTTTCTGCCAGCAGCAACACGGGTTGGGGGGGATATTTGGTTACTTAAGTGACTTATCACTTAACACCGGTTAAGTGAGTATTGGTTCATCTATCTGTTCAATTCCATTAATTACCATACTTTACCCAAAAGTCCGGAATATTTTTCTAGGAATATTTATACTTCCATTTTTATATTTTGGTTACTTTTGTCTACACCCATTTATACCCCTTAATTTTTACTGAGTACACTTTTTACCTCAAAAGTGACCCCAATTCACTTAATTAGGCCCTATAATTTATTTTACTCACTAATACATGCTTAATAACTTAATTTGAAGTAATTAATTAAATTATTTAAGTTAGGGGTATTATAGTATTCTACAATTCTATTATGAAAATGCAACTATAATATTACGAACCTTGAGGTCACCACTCCAAAAGCTAGCTCAAAGGGTGGGAATGTCCAAGACCTTATAAACCTCACATTTGTTTCTCATACAACTTATAAAGGACTCGTAACATTGTCACTCCCTTTAAGGGCCAACGTCCACTTACTCCGTGGTAGCCCTTTTCCTTTCGAAGGACTTTGTGTTTTTTATTAGTCTTCATCTTTGTTTTTCCCTTGTTTTTTTTTTTTGTTTTAGTGTTCTTACTTCTTAGTTAGCTACTGACTATGTCATGGTATGTTCATGTTCCCTCTCTAAGTTTCCTTTTTCTTATTCTATATCATACTCATACAAATTTTCTTTAGCGCTTGTGGTGTAAATACTTGAATGATTTTGTACGCTCGGAACCGGAAACTCCCAATGATTGATTTGTTTTTTGCCATTAAACTTGATTATTTGAATATTTACTGACTACGGTTATTACTTACAAGTTTAGAAAATTAATCTATGTTTTTCTCTATTTTTCTTTTCTTTCTCCTTCATTAAGTTTTTTGCTTGAAAAATAATATAGGATTCAGAAGGTGGTAGCTCTCAGAACAACTATGATTGGAACACTGATGATGAGCTTGAGGTGTTTGGCACGGGTCCAATCTATTCTAATCCAGAAAACTGTGGACATAATATGGTGGTAAATGTCGCATCCAATTTTTGTTACAATAATTTTACTAAGATTTCAGCATAGGACTCTTGAAGTTTTAAACATATATCTTATAATACGTAACCATAAAGATATTCAAAAAGTGGTATAATAGGAAACCATAAAGAGACTTGGCTAAATATTGACAATTATCGGCATGATAAATATGTTCTCATTCCAATTAGTCCAAGTTGATCTGATTTTATTTTATTTTATTTTTTGCTTTTTAACTTTAAATGCTTGGACATGCAAGGTGAAGATCAGAATCAATGGTAAATCAACTCATTTCTTTGATCTTTTTTCTTCTTTGGCTAGATTTGATCTTTGATTTTTTTTTGGAACTAGTTGGAGCTTTATTTTTAATATTATTTTTTGTTACTCGCAGGATTTGGAAGAATTGGGTGCAAAGAAAAAAATATTGATATATCATTAATTATAATAGTCGGTGTTTAATGAGTTGGTTTGGCTTATTAGAATTGTTTGCATTTGAGACCGTTCTTCTTGTTTCATCTATTACTTATTTATTGTGTACTATTCAATTCAGTGGAAGCCTTCTCTCTTTTTCTCTTCTTTCCACAAAAGAAAAAGTTGGAATTTTGCAGGATAATCAATACTCTAAAGTCGTGTACTGATTGTTGTTAATTTTTTTTTCTTGGTGTCCTCAAGTCTTTGACCATGAAACATTGACCTGATTTTAACTTTGTATTAAGTTGTAGATTTGACTGAGAATCTAGACATCTAAATTGGCAGATGTGGTAAAGATGGGTTGCACTCTGTGATGTGGTATATCTGAATGGTATACATTGTTACGTTGTTACATACAAGTTTTTTCTAATTAAAATTCATCAACTTCTTGTAGCTATGCACTCTCTGATATGGATGGGAATTAAATTCCCCAAGAGTTGGTAACAAAAGTTGGTAATATATTTGAAATGATTTTAGAGGAGGTAAGTCATTTAGTATTTCTAGCTATTGTGTTTACCTGACATAATCGGAAATGTGACTTTCACTATTGGATGCAGGTTGGAGGGGCTTGCTCACAAGGTGCTTCAATGGTATCTATGCAGAGTGGAGGGCTGGTTTGCTGTAGATTTTGAAGCCATATCACTGAAAGGATGGGATCAGGTAATTTGAAGAAACCAACTTCAACATGTTTGGGTTCTATTATTCGTTATAAGTTTCTGTAATTGAAATTTGAATTTAGTTACAAGTCAGGGATAGTTGGTGGGCTGAAGTGTGATGAATGGGAAACTTTTTTTTTTTATTATCATATCTTTATCCTTGTCAATTTTATTTTATTTTTCTATTCCTATCATTTAAGAACAAGATTGTTAAGTTGCAAACTCACATTTATGTGATATAGGCTTGAGTTTGAGGTTAAATGGTAATGTATGTGCCATTTGTGCTGACTTACGGTCTTATGAATTGTACAGACGCACTCATTGATTAAACGACGAGCCATGAAGAAGCAAGAGTAGTCGTTGGTAAATTCTCTGAGTATTGTTTTGTTATCACTTCACTCTGTTCATTTAATTTAATTCTCATTTCATTTTTTTAATTAAATACTTTGTTCCCTTCCTCTCTTCTCGTCTCTTCTATTCTCCTTACTATGGACGGATCAAATGATATCTACTCATTGAGTTCATTATTTTTCCGTTTATTTCTTCTCTAGACTTCGTTTCCCAAGGCAATTTTTCATTCCCTCCTTTGTTTCTATTATTTTATTATGTGGTTCTTGCTTTGAAAATAAATAAAATAAAATAAAGAACAGGTGGATCTTCTAATTTCTTCTTGTACAAATTTTGTGATGAACTATGAACTAAGCTTATAGAGTATGAACATTCAGATAAAGCTGCTCTATTGAATTGCGTGGGAATGAAAAAAAATTATTGTGCTTTTTGATGAACCCATTAATTGATATCACATAACATAAAAAAATGAAACTTGATTTATTTGTTTTATGGCTGGTGTCAGCCGCCTGAGTTCTTGGTTGATTATTGGGACATGAATGACCTTGACTATGTTCACCATCTAAGCGGTAGAGACTGACCTTAGGATTTTGTACATTGATGTTTTAAGGTTGATTATCATAATAGCTCATCAATAGTATATTAACATAATATGGAATTGATTTGTGCAGGTGTGATTTGGTGGATGGCATTTCAAAGGACTAGGATGGCATACAAGAACAAGTCCTAAATGGATGATAAGGAAAATTTGTACTACCGTATTTTTTTATGGAATTGAGAAAATATTGTTTTGTATAGATGTCCCATAAGTAAACTTTTTATTAATTTTACTTGGCGATTTTTCCCTCTATGATGTTGGTAGAAAGCTTGATTAGCTTATATAAATTGAAAACATGATGGCTTGTATAAATTCTTCGGTGATAATTGAATATAATATTTGGTGTTTGATTTACATTTTAATGTGTTCACTAGATCGTGTTTGAGCTATTTTCAACATTATTTTCTTTATTATTGTAATACTTATCGAATTCATAATATTTTTAATTTTAAAAAAGAAATTTCGTATATTTAGCCATGGTCATAAATGTGGCTAAAAAACGTTTTAGGCACAATTAGCCACATTATTCTATCGTGGCAAACAATACAGTTTAACCACATTTATAAAGTGGCTAAAATAACGATAAATGTGGCTAAAAAAAGGCTACCACACTTGGTCAAAATGTGGCAAAGTGAATAAAATAATGTGGTTAAATTATTGCAACACCACTTCTAGCCACACTTAATCAAAATGTGGTAAATTATGTTAGCCACATTTTTTATCAATGTTTGCCACATTTTTAAATGTGGCTAATCATCTTTTTTTTGTAGTGTAGTAACTCAAACAATGTAGAAGCAAACACCTTTACTTTCTTGGAGTATTCAGTCGCAATATCTCTCCAGGTATATTATCAACTCATCAAGGATAAAAAAAGTTATATTTTAGAATATTTTTCTTTTAGGGTTTAACTTTTCTGCAGTTGTTGCAGGAAAGTTTATCTAACACTCTCACAAATAAAATAGTGGGTCCTACAAAAAAGAGCGGATCTCATGCAATAGAGTTCAATTAGAAAAAATTTCCTATGTACTCCGGGGAGTACATTACTACATTGTATGTGGCAGATAAAAAATTATGCAACAATTACAGAAATGTTTTTTCCCTTTTTTTTAAGCTTAAAAAAATTTCTTTTATAATATGAACTATTTTCCAAAAAACTTAATTAATTATCTTGAAAAAATTTAAACATGTTCTTAAATCATAACATTTTTTTATCAAAAGAAAGTATACAATCAAAGGGGATCAAGATTTTCTACAATAAATGTGAAAAACAGCTAAACACATACAAAGGAAATGACATGAAGATTGAGAAGCAACAGAGTTGTTGTATTCCCATAACCAAAATTGCATTATAGAATATCATTACCAATTAGAAACTATCTAACTCTCCTAATAAACTAGTAAATTGCTATTAAATTCAAGGGGGAGGATTAACCCAATTTTGGCTTGCATGACTAATAAATTAAGGTCATTAGATGCAAGTAATATCAGTAAATATTGAAGTATATAAGATTTATTATTCTTATATCGATGTAAATTGATTATTCCCAATTTCGAGTCAGATTATGTATAAGGGCTAATACCGAAAAATAGTATTATCAAAAACCTGCAAACTGCTGGCAATTCTTGTGCTTTTGGTGGATAAGGTGCCATCAAACATACAAGTGTGTCTTTCCAATTAGCAACAGGATCATGGTATAGACTAAAATTGGAAACATAAATAACTTTCCTCTTGGGATCACGGGAATAGTACTCTTTCCTTACCTTGGCATCTTGTTGGTGAAACCTACAAGTTCCTTTGATTATTTCATCCAAAACCACTATTGGAATTCCATGATTTATGACCTGAAAGAAGCCCCACTTCTCACTTGCGTATCGAAGTTTTCCCACAACATCATCTCTCAAAATAGGATCACTATGGATGACTATGAGATCAATTATGGGGACACTGAAATTTGAACTTGATTCACTGGTTGAACCTTCACTGAGATTAGATTGTCCACAATAAAACATAGGTGGTACTTTTGTTATACCATTTTATATGAGGCTTGGACACCAGCCTTTGAATCATCGAATGCTTTCATTTCACTTTTCCTGTCATAACTGGAAACACATCATGTTTCCATCTAATCTTTCCTTGTGGCCATTATATTTAGAGACTCTCTGTATTCTACAATTCTATTATGAAAATGCAACTATAATATTACGGACCTTGAGGTCACCACTCCAAAAGTTAACTCAAAGGGTAGGAATGTCCAAGACCTTATAAACCTCACATTTGTTACTCATACAATTGATAACTTTGTGTTTTTTTAGTCTTCATCTTTGTTTTTCCCTTGTTTTTTTTTTTTGTTTTAGTTAAGTTTCATTAATTTAGTTTTTAAATAGTGCTCTTTTAAATTTCTTGGGTGTTTAGCCTCTCATTCCCATACTCATCCACATCTTCACTCTGCCCTCATTACAACCTTGAATAAAAGCCTTCTTGATTTGTGGATGATTTTTTTAAGTAGTGGACAAGTAGAACTTGAGCAAGCCTATAGTATGACAACTTTTTTGGATAAAGTTTGAGTGATACACTTATTTACCTCATACACTCGAGAGATTGATTGAGAGCATCCATTGAGAGACCATATTGCATAATCAACATTATCAATTGAGATTACCAAGTTCTATAAATTGAGATGAAGGAATTTTTATCTTCCTTGGTTGATCTTTTGAAGCATTGATATCATTGTTCAGATCTTTGTATTCTTGGCAATTGTTAGAAAGGATAGGTTAATCTTTTAGTATTTGCTTTTATTTTGTCTTGGTTTGTTCCAAAACTTGATTTACTCAAGAGTGCGAAAAAACAAGTGGTGAGGGATTTGATAATTGATATTTTATTACACTTGTTTGTTACTCTTAGTTATTATATTTAGGATTATTTGGTGTGTAAATAATGATCTTTTGGGCTAAATTGGATTTTAGGCTTTTTATTGGGTTTAATTCGTTTTTGTCCTAAAATTCCAAATTTACGTTGCTGCAGTAATTTGATAAAATTCTTGCTACAGGTCTCCGATTGATCTCATTCTTATCTCGTTTTGCAGATTATTCAGATGGCTACAAATGTTATGAAGACATGAAAGCTCAATTAGGAGAAAAAGATGGTGGAAGTTGGAGCCCAAGTAGGGCGTTAGATGCTGGAATTTTATTTAATTAGTTGGGCTTTTACTTGTCTTGAGAAACCCATTGTACACGAGGCCCAAGGCCATTACTTCTATTTTATTTTATTTTATTTTAATTATGAGCCGAATTTAGTGGAGCTCTAATCCAGTTTGAATCTGGGTTAAAAGGGCGAAATTAGGAAACATTCGATAGTCTTTGTTTTAGATTTGTACTATTGACGGCTTTGGAGAAGATCTCGATTTTACGTTTATGTTTGTCTTCTTCTTTATCATCTTCGTTTTGCTTTACTTAGTCATGCTAGGCTAAGCGCCACTTTAATCATCCCAAGGGTTGGGGATTCCATGGTTGAATCCGGAGGACCTACTACGCCTCCCCTTTGACCGATTTTGTTTCCTTTCCCAACTCAGATTGAACATTGCGCGATTGTGGATGTTGAATTCGAAATACCCGATTGCGTTCTTGGGAAAAGATTAATCGTTAGGTTGATTAATGCGCCATATTCAACTAAATGCTAGGCGATCGCCTAGAGAGGGGTTTCTAAACGAATGCAGGGATTCCGATTCGTTTAGGGTCAATAACAAAATTGGTAATTATTCATTTAATAACAAATGTCCATGGAATCCCAATTTTGGGTTGATTGCCTATAATTTAAAAAATCTCGTTTTTTGTTTATTTTAATCATTTTTTTTTTCAAAAAAAATCTCCTTTAATTTTATGTTTTAATTAGTGATATAGACTCGTGTAAATTCCATGAAAGACAGTCTAGGTTGACCATTATATTACAAATTTTAGTGAACTTGTTTATTTAATTTGGCGTCGTTCGACTTGGGATGTAGCTTCGTTCACCTATTAATATTCAATACAACACCTCTTTGGAAGATATAACACATTAATTAAGCCTATAGGTAGCCCTTTCCGTAGCCTCAACTCTAAATGAAAATACCAATTGTTACGGATTTTGAGATCACCAACCTAAAAGTTAGCTCAAAGGGTGGGAGTTTTCAAAGCCATATAAATCCCACATTAATTACTTATACAACTAATACGGGACTCGTAACAAACAAAGTCTTCAAAATATAGGGGATCAAGGAGGAGTAGATAGAATGAAGAGGGGATAATGTAAATGATTTTCATTTCAGTTTTCCTTGATGAAAAATAAACTAAGGTATCATTTTTTCAGCCCCAAGATGCTTTACATATAAGAAAACTAAATTATTGTGACAAATTGGATCTAATAAATCAACTAAATAAGAATCATTAGAATGACAATCTACCCAAGGAAAAGATTAGCACAATAAATAATAAACTTTAATATTGAGTATTTAATCTGGGTCTTGACCACCCTCTCCCCATTCATGTGTAGTTTAAGATTAAGGATTATATTATTTGCATAATTGGGTGTGATTTTAAAATCCTTTTATATGGTTTGCGTTATACTCCAAACATTGGCAAGTGGGCACATGGACAGTGACAAAAATGCGTTTTTTTTATGATGGTCATTTGTTTGATCAGCACTTGCCAATCCCCAATGTAACACTTGTCCTTTTGTGCATATTATACATATGCGGATGTCAAAGTCCCATTAGAGCCGTGTCTATAATTACTGCATATGATATTGTGTTATTCTCTTGGTTATTTTTCTCTTCTTGTTCTATGGAGTTTTCTACTACACATGAAGTTGCAGGAACAGTCAAGCAAGTCTCTGATAGGTTGTGTAAGCTCAAAGCATTTGATGATACAAAAGCTGGAGTGAAAGGCCTTGTTGATGAAGGGGTTACAAAGATCCCAAGCTTATTTCATAATCCACCTGATAAATTTGTGAAGGCCTTAAATTTAGGAAACACAGAAAACATTATTCCTGTTATAGACCTTTCAGGTGTTGGCAAAGATCAAAGTACGCGCCAAGAAATTATAGGAAGAATAAGGGAAGCATCTGAGACATGGGGTTTCTTTCAGGTTGTTAATCATGGCATCCCTGTGACTGTTCTAGAGGACATAAAAGATGGGGTGCGAAGGTTTCATGAACAAGATAGTGAGGTGAAAAAAGAGCTATATACCCGTGATCTGACTGGGCCATTTGTGTATAATAGCAACTTTGATATGTATAGTTCACCAGCACTCAATTGGAGGGACACTTTAGCATGTTTCCTGGCTCCTAATACTCCAAAACCTGAAGACTTGCCAGTAGTATGCAGGTTAGTCCATGTTTCTATACTGTCCCAAATTTTAAGCCGCTTAGATCAAGGTATATTTAGCTTCAGAAGTTTATATTCTTATGATATTAGAAGGGCCGACCCAGTTCAAATACCCACTTTGTGAGTGTCTGGGGAAGGGAATACTCTAGGCAAGTCTTTCCCCTGCTTTTTGCAGAGAGACTGATTCGAACCCACGACCTGACACATCACGGCAAACAAGCTTACCGTTGAGCCAAGCCCGCCCTTCATTCTTATGATATTAATATACATGAAATCTACAAAGAATCATCCATGGTTCTTGAATAAGATTCTGATGGTACCTATGCCTATATGGATTATTTAACAGCACCTGTTCAGCTCAATAGATACAAATAAACAGGACAGCAACATTTCCATAATGACAGCAATAACATTTCATTGATTCGCATCAATTAACTACAAATGGATGACAATTTCCCTAATTATTGATTCACGCTCTCTCCCTACTTTTTATCATATTCTCTAGGAATATTCTAGAATAATTTCCCTAACTAACTAGCTTATTCTACAATCCTTCCCTTTCAGCCCAAAGGCCCATCACATTCTAAGAACCTCCAAATAGCACAATAGACTATAAATTGTGTCTCCCACTTGTGAATGTGAAAAATTACGAATCATGGTTGTTTCTGGACTCACATAATGGATCCATCAGTCTTGCTTAATGAGCCTTATCCTGGGCCTTAACAATATCAGGTAAACCCCTCTATAAATTAAGGGTTAACCTTCACACGTATATCTCTTAAAGCCCTAATCCGTCTTGCTATTAATGTTCACGCACCCACACCTATTTGGTTCTGTGCCTATCGTTTGTGCACAATGATTTATCACTACACACGATTGTCTCTTCCATAAATACTGTTACCTTACAAATTTTACAACAACCTCGATCCATCATTGTCAAACAATGGTTGTAATAGGAAGTTAGACAAACAGCTATACATGCCAATGCAAGTTAAGTTCGAAAGTTAAACTTTCTATTTCTATTATAAGACATTTAATTGTTTGTTGGCTGCATCTTCTTGTAGGGATATACTATTGGAATATGGGACAAATGTGATGAAAGTAGGAATTACACTCTTTGAATTACTATCAGAAGCTCTTGGGCTGCATTCAGACCATTTGAAAGACATGGGTTGTGCTGAGGGGCTTATTGCACTTTGCCATTACTATCCTGCATGCCCTGAACCTGAATTGACTATTGGAATAACCAAACATTCAGATAATTCTTTTCTCACAGTGCTTCTCCAGGACCATATTGGTGGCCTCCAGATTCTTTACCAAGACAAGTGGATTGATATAACTCCAGCACCTGGGGCTCTTATAGTTAATATTGGTGATTTTCTGCAGGTAAGTTCTTTGTTGCTATTTTGAATGTTTATTTCCTGCTACAGTTATTGTGAATTTTTATTGAATCTGCAGCTTCATTGCCACAAACTAATAAATTTTACCATGATTATATTAAGGGTTTTATAAGAGTTATGTTCTAGGAAAAGTGATTGTGTAATGTTATAGAGATTCGTTTTGCGTGCCGGAAATTTTTTTATTTTTTTTTGCTGCGGGCCCCACAAAATGTTATGAGTGTAGGAAAATTTTTCTGGTATGTTAAATGATAGATGATAAACCCTTATATTAAATTGGCTAGTATAAGTTATGGTGGTGCTCAGGTTGTAAAAGATAACTTTATCTCTCACGTGATTGGAGAAAAACTTAACCTATCATGTAACAATACTTTATTTGCATTAATATTTTTACCCGATATATAGCAAAAGCCTTGTATGAAATTGAAACTTTACAAATTCTTGTGATATGTGAAATGAACTAATATGAATGCAGCTATTTATTAATTTTGTTGAAGTGCAGCTTGTAACAAATGACAGATTCAAGAGTGCGGAACACAGAGTGCTGGCAAATCTCATAGGTCCAAGAATATCTGTTGCATGCTTTTTCAGCACAGATGTTAAACCATCATCGAAGCTCTATGGACCTATAAAAGAGTTATTATCAGAAGACAATCCTCCAAAATACAGAGAAACCACAGTTATGGATTATGCTGCCTACTACACTGCAAAAGGCCTTGATGGGACCACTGCTCTTCAACATTTCAGGATCTGAGTTAGATAATGTGGATTTAGGTGTTTTATTTAGCACAATAAATGAATAAACTGTGTAAGTTGAAAATAATAGCATATATCAAATTCAATATGATTATGGATCTTATTCTAGGACTAAAAATTTGTGGCATCTGAGATATTAAAATGTACGTACCTATTTCTAACATTTGCTTGGTTTTAAAACACGTGAGGTGAAACAAGAATTCTTTGCTTGCGTTGATTTTATCATCATATGAAGCTACGCCAGTGAATTTAATGTTTTACCACATAAAGCGCTTGATTGATAATTTTGTCCTTGTTTTAGAAAAATTACCACTTTTTCCTCCATTTTTTCAAATTATATACTATTCTATTTTTATTGTTAAATTATATATTAATATGTGTCTATTTGATCGAAGTCTGATCAATATTTCTTTGACTAAATAAGCTATTTATTCAAGGAAATAACTTACCAAAAATCAGTTTAGTTAAATTTTGAACAAATTGGGATATATTGATATATAATTTAAAAAAAGATATAAATTACCTAATGGGTGTAGTTTAATTGGAAACACAATCTCAGTAGATGGATAAAGAATCTGGGTTCGATTTTCCCAAAAACATATTTGAAAAAGAGACGAGGAGATTTAACTGTTATTATGTGATTTTTGTTTTTTTCTTCTAGAAAAGACAATGAAAATTTAGACATGGGAAAAATATTTTGGGAAGAGCAAAATTATTATTATTTAATTGATGGAGGACAAAAGGATAAAAAAGCCCTTCTCTTTCCATGATAGTGCATTTTGACGTATGAGAAGTTGAGAACCTGTAAATTGTATATCATGGTTAGTGGTTACTACAAATTGTTGGCTTGCCTTTGGAAATGCCAACTTTTCGTAGTAATATTATGTCTTCGAGCAGCAATTGCCAATAACCTTTACTTAAATAATTGAGGGTTTAATCTTTCAAAAAAAAAAAAAAAAATTTTGAGGGTTTACGATGAATTTGCGATAAGAAATAATTTGAATAGTTTAGAATATGAAAATTTGTAAGAAGTGGGGCCAGATTTCAAAGAAAACAAAAAAATTGAGATTTTCTGATTTTAGGTCAAAAACGATGTTTTGATTGGCAGGTTTCAAGCCTAAGTTAAAAAAGCTTTATTAGTTTCGTTTATATATATATATATATATATATATATATATATATATATATATGGGGTAAGAGATCTTTACTACCCATTTTTTCTACTACCACTCCACTGACACTTTAATCATCATTGGATTCAAAAGTTATTTTTTTTCTCTCTCTTCATTCAACTTTTCCTCTAATCCAATGGTGATTAGAGTGGTAGTAGAATGGTAGTAAAAAAAAATACGTAGTAAGAAGATCCTACCCCCATATATATATATATATATATATATATATATATATATATATATATATATATATATATATATATTTAGCGAGTGTACAGTGACTGGATGTAAAAATCGGTCCAGTGCACTATGTTCTCCTACGAGAACACAATTATATTAAAATTAAAACTATGTGCTCTCGGGAGAACATCATTGTAATATTTTTGCACTGGACCGTCCAGTCACTTTATTTTCATGTTTTCCTATATATATATATATATATATATATATATATATATATATATGAAAAAATTATTCTTTTTTTTTTGAATAAATTCAAAGATATCCTCCAGCCGTAACTGAAGACTAATCTCCATCGAGGACTGTGAGACCCTTTCGGGGGCGGCTGTCTCAAATCCTTTTTTTTCCATTCTCAGGACTCGAACTCGAGACATCTTAAGAGGCCCAGGCTCCTTACCACCTGTGCCAAAGGAGTTTGGTTGAAAAAAATATCTCATGTAGCATGAAAAATTATTTTCATGCTACATGATATAAGTATTCTGCAATGTTATTAAAATCGGCCCGGTCATTGATCCGGTCGAGGTATTGGGTCACTGGGTCATTGGTTCAATCAGTGGGTTGCTGGTTTAATCGCATGACTCGGTAATTATATGTATTTTATAATTTATATTAAAAAATTATAAACATACTCAAATATCTAAAAAAATGATAAAAGTTTCAAATATTTTAATATGAAAAATAATAAATCACATAATATTCTCCAATAAAAGATCAAACAAAAATATAATGATCGTTATACGAGGCTTTAGGTTCAGAAAACGACAACTCTAATTATAAAGCAAATCAAGTTTTGCTGCATAGTGCATAATTGAGATAATATTAGTGTTGTAGGTACATAACTTATACAAGTCAATAAGAAAAAATATTCAAATATATCAATTATGATTTTTTTTTTAAAAAAACAATTTAGAATTTTTTTTTTTAGGACTGGGTCAGGTCACTGGTTTTCATGAAAACCGGCTAGGTCGGACCGGGTCCCACCGGTTCTGATGCATGGTCGGTCCGTTGCTTCAACCGGAAAGGTTATATGACCGGTTTACCGGTTCCTGGGTCGACCCGGTTTTATTAACAATGATGGTTTTCTTTCATACACATCATTCGATAACTGTGCCAATTTTTATTTTATTTTTTTTCATTTTTTCAGGTGGTGGAGCCCACAAATTTGTCTATGTGACATGAGATAACTTATCTCTTTTAATATGAGGATAATAAAACCATATATATATATATATATATATATATATATATATATATATATATATATATATATATATATATATATATATATATATATATATAGCTTCCTTAAGGTATTCCTTGCCGATGGTCGAAGACTAATCCTTTCACGATGTAGAGATCACCGAAGTGAGTTTTGCCTCTACCAACAAAGCATTTTCCATAAATACAATCAGAAATCGAACCTCTATCAGCATACTTAAGGCATTCATTCATCTATCAATTGTGACGGACTTTGTTGGTAATTTCGTTGATATTTTGATTAAAGAATGAACATATGAGATTTTTAGATAGAATAAACTTGACAAAAGACTAAATTATAATAATTAAAAAATAAATAAATTTGAGTAGAAAATTAATATATTTGCAAAAATGGGTTTTAACCACTAGACAAGTTTGGGCTGAACAAAATCCGGCCCAAGCCCTCAATTCCCCAACCAGATGTGAATTTGTATATAAGTACGAACGAATTAAACAATGGTATGTATATAAGTAAGACAATTCTATGTATAAAAAAAAAAGTACGACAATTCTATGTATAAAAAAAAAGTACGACAATTCTCATTTTAAATTTTCAATGGTTTTTAAATCAATATTTTATACAACTAATTCAAATAACTAAAAAAATAACGGTAAGGCAAATAAGTAATGATTAAAAAATAAAAACGTTATTTTGAATAAATTATAAATTTATTAATTAAAACTTACTCCCTTATTGCAGGACACAAATCGGGTTTGTTGAGGGTTCAAGATTAAGGCCAAGAATTTGTTGCTAGACTTTTGGTTGGATTCAAAGGAAATCTTTTATTATTTTATTTTAAGAGAAAAATATTTGTCATTTAAAATACACAACTTAATAATATTTAAATGAAATAATCTTAATTTAGTAAATATTTGTTGGGCTTTATATTTATGGGAAAAACATCTATCATTTTAAAGGATATAAGTTTATATCCTTTTAGATCCTAACCGTTGATTTCTGTTCACTAACGGTTATAATCTATTGGGTCAAACTTAATGGGACAAATTTATTTTTAATTAATTAATAATTTTGATCCAATAAATTATAACCGTTGATGAACGGAAATCAACGGTTAGAATCTAAGAGGATATAAGTTTATATCCTTTAAAGGATAAATATTATTCCGTATATTTATTTACCTCCACAAAATTAATTAGGAAGAGGGGAGAGAAAGTATTGTGAATGAGAGACAATATAAAGAACCAACAAATATACATTACATTACAATCGTTTCATTTAATATGACATACAATTATATTATTTAAAATAACAAATATTTTTTCTTTTTTTAAAAAAAATTATTGGTTTCTCTAGTCTTCGAAGTCATGCATTCAACATAACCTTGAGGCAAATGGTGATTCATCTTGATTCTTGAAATAAATTTAGGAGAATTTTTTCTCCTACTATAGACACAAGATGTGATGGGTCCCATCTCCTATTAAAAAAAAAAAAAGTTGTTGCACACATTTCGATGTATCACTAGTAAGAGAAAGAATTCTGCTATAACATGAGAATTCTTTTCCCCATCAATTTAACCAAAGAAAAACAACTGGCAATGATTAGGGGTGAAACTGAGCCGGGCTGGCCTATAGGAGCCTACGGCCCGGCCTATATCAGGCCAGATCTGACATAGTATATTGTATATAATAGGCCGGACTTGGGTCATAAAAAAGCATGTTTAATAAAAAGGCCGTTGGCCCACTTTCAAAAGGTCGGGCTTATAAGCCTACAGGCCGGCCTATATCGTACTATTTATTTTAAATAAATTAAAATAGAGTAAGTATGTCTTGAAGAAAAAACAAAAGACATAAATTTAATCAATTGCAATTATTTATAGCTTAATTATATTCGATTATATTTTAATAGAAATCTTATTTTATTTCTTATATAGGAGGAACCAACATCTTAACATATTAGATTGTATATATGAATATATTAAAAGATTTTTGGAAGAGGTTATACTTACTACAAACATCATGATGTGCTTGTTGGATTAATGCAATTATTTTAATTTACATAGTATGGATTTGTTTGTTGGATCTGGTGAAATATATGTTATTTAGTTTGAGCATTTTGCTTTTGAAAATGACTTAAATGCATATTGTATGAGTTTTGTTATAATTCATGATTCTATTTGGTCGTTGAAATTATGATTTTTTGTGTAGCAACAGAATTTGAGTACTTTGTAAAGTTGATTCATGCTTATGCTTGAAAGTTAAAAATTAACAGGCTAACGGGCCAAGTCAGGCCATTTATTTTTTTATAAACGGGTCAAACCAGGCTAACAGTTAGACTTACACTAGGCTTGGGTCAGGCTAAATTAAAATTTTTGACGTAGGCTTAGATTTTTCGGGGTAAAGCTTGACCCAGCCCAACCCACTTTCACTTAATAAATTGATTTAAAAGTAATTACTTTTTCCTTAAATTCTAATGCTATTTTCATGGACAAATTTATCCTCATGATGCACTTCACCATAGTGAGGAAAGTATAAGCAGTGATGTATAAATAGGTAACATGCAAACAAAAGGATAGCCACCAAGATGACCACACAACACTTCACTTTGCGTGTATATTACAAATATGTAAAAGTCAAAGTCCCATTAGAGCCAAGTCTATAATTATTACATGATATTCTGCTAATTTCAAGGTTGCCTTTTGTAACCTTGTCTTAGACTAAAAGAGTGCTTCTCTTGGTTATCTTTCTCTTCTCGTTCTGCTCTGAAGGTTCCACTGAAACAGAAACAACATGGAATTTTCTACTACACATGAAATTGCAGGAACAGTTAAGCAAGTCTCTGATAGGTTTTGTGAGCTCAAAGCATTTGATGATACTAAAGCTGGTGTGAAAGGCCTTGTTGATGAAGGGGTTACTAAGATCCCAAGCTTATTTCATCATCCACATGATAAATTTGTGAAGGCCTCAAATTTAGGCAACACAGAACACATAATTCCTGTTATAGACCTTGCAGGTGTTGGCAAAGATCAAAGTACACGCCAAGAAATCATAGGAAGAATAAGGGAAGCATCTGAGACATGGGGTTTCTTTCAGGTTGTTAATCATGGCATCCCTGTGACTCTTCTAGAGGACATAAAAGATGGGGTGCGAAGGTTTCATGAACAAGATAGTGAGGTGAAAAAAGAGCTATATACCCGTGATCTGACTAGGCCATTTGTTTATAATAGCAACTTTGATCTGTATAGTTCATCAGCTCTCAATTGGAGGGATAGTTTGGAATGTTACCTGGCTCCTAATACTCCAAAACCAGAAGACTTGCCAATAGTATGCAGGTTAGTCCATGTTTCTACACTAACTGATAAGCAAGTAGGGTTGTAAATAGGCACCGTCTTATCCTATATCAGGTTAAATTTGGCATATTATATATAATTAAATATAATTAGTTTAGACTTTTAAAAAAATCTACTTAAAAAATACGTCATAGGCTTTTTTTTATATGTCAGGTCTTTAAGCTTACGGCCGATCTATATCGTATTATTTATTTTAAATAAAATTATTTTAATAATTTTTAACATTAAAGTAATATTATTTTAATTATTTTTTAATTATTGAATGTGTAATAGGCTTAAACAGATTAACAGGCCTAGACTTAGGTTCTTATTTTTTAAATATAGGTCATACCATACTTATAATTTAGGCCTACATAAGGCTAATAGACCAGACCAGACCAGGCCTAAAGTATTTTACACAAGGGTCTGGCTATTTAATCACAAACCCAATTTACACCCCTATAAGCAACCAATCCAACTCAATAGTTTAAGGGTTTTATAAGAGTTATGTTGTAGAAAAAGTGATTGTGTAATGTTATAGAAATTCATTTTGCGTGCTTTAATTTTATTTTTTTTCTTCAAAAAATGTGGGCCCTACAAAATGTTGTATATGTAGAAAATTTGTGTGTGTGTCATGTTAAATGATGATGCAAATCTCATGCTTTAAACTTCACTTCATCAATAGTTTTATATTATATTTCTATAACACTTAGATCGAGGTATATTATATTTGTAAATTTAATACACATGAAATCTACAAAGAATCATCCTTGGTTCATGAAAAAGATTCTAAGAACCTCAAAGTAGCACAATAGACTATAAAGTGTGTCTCCCACTTTTGTTAAAGTGAAGAATTATGAATCAAGGTTGTAATATGAAGTTAGGCAAACAGCTATACAAGCCAATGCAAGTTAAGTTACAAAGTGAGTGATGATCCAAAGTTAAACTTTCTATTTCTACCATAGGGTATTTCATTGCTTCCTGATTGCATCTTCTTGTAGGGATATACTATTGGAATATGGGACAAATGTAATGAAACTGGGAATCACACTGTTTGAATTACTATCAGAAGCTCTTGGGCTACATTCAGACCATTTAAAAGACATGGGTTGTGCTGAGGGGCTTCTTGCACTTTGCCATTACTATCCTGCATGCCCTGAACCTGAATTAACTATGGGAGTCTCCAAGCATTCAGATGATTCTTTTCTCACAGTGCTTCTCCAGGACCATATTGGTGGCCTCCAGATTCTTTACCAGGACAAGTGGATTGATATAATTCCAGAACCTGGGGCTCTTATAGTTAATATTGGTGATCTTCTGCAGGCAAGTTTTATGTTGCTTATATACATGTGTGTATTTCCTGCTACAATTCTTATTGCATCTGCAGCTTCGTTGTCACAAACTAATAAATTTTACCATGGTTATATTAAATGGGTTTTATAATTCTCATGTTGAAACAGAATTGAAATCTCATGTTGTAGAGATAAAAAACATGTGGGACCATATGTTAGAAGAAATTATATGTTGGACCCATATCAGCACGGAAATCGAGGTGTGGGTAGAAAAATTTGAATTCTATGTTGAATGAGAATTATAAAACCCATATTAAAATGGCTAGTATAAGTTATGGACTTATGGGGGTGCTCATTTTAACTTGCAGAAGATAACTTTATCTCTGGCACGATGGGAGAAAGACTAAACCAATTAAGGAACAATACTTTATGTATTTTATAAGAGTTATGTTGTAGGAAAAGTGATTGTGTTATATTATAGAGATTCGTTTTACGTGCCGGAATTTTTTTTTTCGCTGCGGGCCCCACAAAATGTTTTTGTGTAAAAAAAATTTGTGATCATATTAAATGATAGATGATAAACCCATACTTTATCTGCATTTATATTTTTATCGGGTATAAAGCAAAAGCCGTGTATGAAATTGAAATTTTACAAATTCTTATGATATGTGAAATGAACTTATATAAATGCAGCTAATTGTTAATTTTGTTGAAGTGCAGCTTGTAACAAATGACAGATTCAAGAGTGTGGAACACAGAGTTCTGGCAAATCACATAGGTCCAAGAATATCTGTTGCATGCTTTTTCAGCACAGATGCTAAACCATCATCGAAGCTCTATGGACCTATAAAAGAATTATTATCAGAAGAAAATCCTCCCAAATATAGAGAAACCACAGTTACAGATTATGTAGCCTACTTCACTGCAAAAGGCCTTGATGGGACCTCTGCTCTTCAACATTTCAGGATTTGAGTTGGATAATGTGGATTGAGGTTGTTTATTTAGCACAATAAATGAAGGGTTTTATAAGAGTTATTTTGTAGGAAAAATGATTGTATAATGTTATAGAGATTCGTTTTATGTGCCTTATTTTTTTTTGCTTCAAAAAGTACGGGTCCCATAAAATGTTAAGTGTCTAGGAAATTTTTTTGTGTCATATTAAATGATGAATGCAAATCCCATAAACTAATGAACTATGTCAGTTGAAAATAATAGCATATATCAAATTCAATATGATTATGGATCTTATTCTAGTACTAAAATTTGTGGCATCGCCTATGTCTTGCAAGTGGGATATTTAAAAATGTTCATCCCTATTTCTATTATTTGCTTGGTTTTAAAACACGTGAGGTGAAACAAGAATTCTTTGCTTGCGTTGATTATATCATCATATGAAGCAACGCCCAGTGAATTTAATGTTTTACCACATTGACAATTTTGTTCTTATTTTTTTAAAAAAATATTATTTATCTATTTTTCCAAACTATATATTATTAGGGTTTGATGTTTGTCCTTTTAAAAGACATAGAACTAATTGTGTCATTTTAAGTGAGAGAAAGAGATACACAATGAAAATTACACGAGGAGAAAGTGGATGATTTTTTTAATTTAAATTTTAAATAAAAAATACTACTTTTAACAAAATATCTAAAATGATCATTATTTAAAAAGACAAATATTTTTCTTTCATATTATATTTCTTTTCTCAAATCATATATTAATCTACCTTATTTGATCACAATTTGACCGATGCTTAATGTGAAACCAATGCGCTTAAAATAAGAAGTCCATTTATACAAGAGTTTTGATGATAACAAACAAGCATAGAAGCGACGTCAAAGATAACACAACTCGCAACAATCAAAAGTCAAAGGAAGCAGTTCAAACAAGTCAACAAGAGCAAATCATTCAGCGCACAAGATCAAGATTGAAAACATACTCTTGAGAACTTAGATCTATATGTAAAGGTAATTGATTAAATGATGCATAAATGAGCTCAAAGGATATTTAACTCTATGCATGCGTTATTCATGTCATCAATCACTTGAAAGCTTTGATTATTATGAAAAAAAAACCCTTGACATGTTTCATAATCTCAAAACATTCTGTACAAGTCAAGGAAATACATTAAAAGTGATTATAGACTAAAAGAAATGCTTTACAACTCATAAAACTGCATAATTGATGATTTGTCAAAGAAAGTATTCGAAAACTCCATTGGCTGTATTCGAATACTTATAGAACAAAGTATTCGAATACTTTGAGAAAAGTATTTGAATATCAGTTGAAGTATTCGAATACCTCACGAATAGTATTCAAATACTTACTGGACAGTAAGCAGTACAACGGCTATAAACGGTTAGTTTTGCGAAAATGAGTGTTCAAAGGGTCATGGGGGCCCTCTATAAATAGTGATCACTATTCCCATTGATGGGACACCTTTCCTAATCATTATTCTTGCTTTATTTCACATCATTTGCTTACTTTCCATCATCTTGATCATAAATCACCTTTGAGCTTTAATCTTGTGTCATTGATTAATACCAATAAGCTTCAACTTGTATAATCTGTACTACAAGAGTACAAATCCTTTTCTAAATACTCTCATTCTGTTCATTTGTGTTGAGGGTAGTGAGACCCTAGTGAAAGAGGTTGCTCATAACCTAAGTAAGTGAGTGGAAGTGTAAAGGTTTTAACAATCAATATTCTTGAAGGTTGTAGTGTTTTGTCAAGCACCCTTGAAGCTTGATATTTAGTGGAAAGTTGAACGGGCGGTTTCAATCTGGACGTAGGTCACGGTGGTGGTGACTAAACCAGGATATATAGTGTTTGCAATCTCTCTAACTCTCTATCTCTTTATATTAGCATCATTTGATTACTTGAGCTTATTTATCTCTTCACTTTACATACCATTTGCTTGTGTTAATTTCTATTCTCTAAGCTTTGCTTGTGTCAAATTATATTAACTCAAGAAAATCGATTTCAAGAAAGGAAGTGAGGCATTTTGTGAAAATATTTTTAAAACTCAATTCACCCCCCTAGAGTTTGAGGCCACTTGTCCAACAAGCGGAGTAAATGACTTATCAATAGTGACTAACTCAGTATTTTTTATGATGAGGGGCAAAAATAAAATATCAAAGTTACAAATATTATTAGGAAAAAGTATTTGTCATTTTAAATGATATAAAATTATGTCATTTTAAGAGAGAGATAGACACAAAATAAAAAAAAAATATTTAAAATTTAAATTAAAAAAAACCACCCATATTATTAATACTACTAAAAGAGACTAAATATCATAAGTGTTTTTCTGGGAAAAGCTATAAGAGGTGACCAGAGATATAAATAGGTTAGGTTAGGCTTTGACTCAAATAGCCTAGGTCTATGTAAAATATTTTAGGCCTAGCCCAGCATGTTACCCTTATATTAGTTTTGACCTATATTTAAAAAACAAAAGCTTTAGCTTAGGTCTATTAGCTTGTTTAAACCTATTAAACATTCAATAATTGAAAAATAATTAAAATAATATTACTTTATTATTCAAAATTATTAAAATAATACTTTTATTTATTTTATTTAAAATAAATAATATAATATATGCTGACTTGTAGACTTATAGGCCTGGCATGTAAAAGAAAACTTAGGGCATATTTTCTAAATAGGCTTTTTTAAAATCTAGATCTGCTCTATTTAATTATATTTAATAGTATGTATTTGGCCTAATATAAGTTAGGTCGTAGACTCCTGTAGGCCGACCTAATCCATCTACACCCCTACCAATGACCATCTATCCACACCTCACCCTTTGCTCCACCCCTATTACCAAGGATTAGGGTTTGCTCAAACTTTGATTAAATAGTGACAAATTTTTATATAATTTTAAAAGAGGAAAAATAATAATAATAAAATTTAAAAGTGCAACAAAATACCAATTATGCAAATTCAGAGTGAAAGAGTGATAGCGGGGAAGTGCAGAAAAAGTAAGTTATAGGATGAATGAAGTAATAAGTTAGAGGAGGGATATTCTTACTACCAAAATTTTCTACTACCAACTTACTACCTATCTAATCACCATTGGATCAATATTTTCTCTTTTTTCAAAAGCTTTTTAACATTCTCTCTCTTTGATTTAATGGTGATTAGATAGGTAGTAAGTTAGTAGTAAAAATTTTTGGTTATAAGAATATCCTCCCTCAATAAGTTATAGGAACCTGTAGCTAAAAGACTACATATTGCTATAAAAAGCTACTTGGTATTTAGTAGGGTTGGAAAAACGAGTCAATCCAACTCGATCCGGCCCAACTTGTGTACAATCCAAACGAGCTGGATTAAAGTTGGTTCAAAAAAAAAAATGAGACAGAAAACTGAATCGAACCCAAGCCAAACTGGGTTAGGGTTGGCTCGCAAGTTGGCTCCAAAAAAATGGTTCATGGGTTGGCTTGAAAAATAGTTCACAGGTTTGCTCAAAAATTGGCTCGCGAGTTGGCTCGTTTTGAGTCCATTTAAATGAACCTGTAGTATTTATGCACTAACTATGTGACTTCCATCAGCTTAAACAATGCAATTGTCTTACAAATAGTTTATAAAAAAAGCAAAATAGAACAGGGTTACAAAATGAGAAGCAAAAAACTAAGAATACAAGAAGTTTTCAATGCACGAACTGAGGGCAAGACTGAGCAGCTAAGGCAATGAAGCCAAGGGCTGACGGAGCGCGAACGGTGGTGGCTGGCGGCTGCGTCTCAATTTCTGAGTGAGAGACCAAACAAAAATGGCAGTGATGTGAGAAGATTAGTGACTTAAGTTTAGAGAAGGAAGAAAGATGAGATGACAGTGTGTAGGTTTTGTTCGTTTTTTATATTATATTTTGTATTTTTTAAAAAAAAAAAACTCAACCCGTGAACTGTCTCATTTAACATACGGGTTGACTCATTTTTTCTCGAGCTAGCTCGGGTTGGGTTACCTCCTGTTGACATCTCATTTTTGCTAACTGAATCTGATTCATTTTATACGAGTTAGAAACCAACCCGACACGTTTGCTCATTTGCCAACCGTGATATTGTATTTATATGTTATCGATATTATTGAGCAAGAGAGGAACGATCACCCCCTCAATTTTATACTAACTACCCTAAGTGTTTTTCTGATTTTTTTTCACATAATTTATGATCACTTCTCGAAATTTATAGAAACTTTTAATTGTGGATATTATTTTTATTTTATTTTTTCATATAAATGATCGTGAAGAAAAATATATATTATAATTTCATCCCCTTGTAAAATTTACTAGGCCCCCTTATAAAAATATATATTTTAAGGGGAAAGCTAGTTTTACAACTTTTTTTGTTTATAACTCTTACAACTTCAACTATGTTCTCCCGGAAAAACATTACTAGAGAGTGTTCTCTCAAGAAAACATAATTAAAGTTGTAAGAGTTATAAAAAAAAAAAGTTATAAACGTATCTTACCCATATTTTAATTGCTGCACTAGTTCTTCCCTTCGCGAAGTTTCACAGTTCTTATTAGTGAAAGGAACATTTTATGCATTATTATGTAAAGAGAGGAAATATCTCTAATATTTCAGTGGTTCTTCATTGTTTTCCACTCTTTCTAAAATATCTCTTCGTTGTTCTTCTCTTCATTATTCATTAATTGAATTTAATTATTTTTTAGATATTTTTTTATAAAATATTTAAACAATGAAATGCTAATTCAATTGAGAATTTTCTATACCTCAATTCTTTATTTGTTCCAAATATATGAATTAAGATTGACAAATGACAACCAATTTCGGTTCTGATAAATTTGAAATCAAAATTATATTTATAATTCTAAAATTCTATCATCATCCAATGGAACCTTAAATATTTATTTATTTTTTATTGCTTGCAAGTTTGTGTCTCTAGTTTTCGAGCTCATTTAGAATTCAATTCTCATGTTGTGACTCAAATAGTGGTGGGTCCCATATTTATTTAAAAAAAATAATTTGACACGCAAATTAAAAGATCACTAACATTAAAATTAAATTCTCATGCAACATGAGAAAATATTTTCCCTTATTATTACAAGCCGGAGCACGAGCACGAGCTCCTTTTCCAATAAAAGAAACAAAAAAGAATTGGAAGGAGATTTAGAAAGAAGTAAGGTATAAATGAGAATAAAATTTTCTTTTATGGTAAAGGACGATCAAATTTTAATGTGTTCCGGGAGTCCCTAGTTTTCACCAGGGAAAGGAAAACGTGTCGTTTACGTTGCAGTAAGTTATCCACCGTCGATTTGTCTTTTAAAACCATGGATGGCTGAGATCCTCTAAAAGAATGAGAGGAACAGCTTCCCCTGTTTTCCTCTGTTTCCGCCATTCCTGGACTATTTTTTTTTAACACTTCAAATTTTTTGACTAACACTTTCTTTTCTGCATTCAATTCTCACCACCTTAAAGGTAATCTCTCTCTCTCTCTCTCTCTCTCAAATGTTTGTTCCATTGCTAAGGTATTCAGAATCTTTATTTATTGAATTTAAAATCTATCTGAATACTGAGAATTTTTTTGAGGGGGTTTCAGATATGGGTTTTTAATTTTTTAGAAGGGAAAAATAAGAAATGGTAATATTAATTGTTAGATTTCTGGGAAAAGAAATGATGAAAAAAGTTTCAAACTTTTTCGTACCCCACTTTAGTTTATGGGCAATACCACTCTATTGCATGGCCAAATTCATTATTTGAATTTAGTTTTCCCTTTTCATGATTTGAATGAAGCATATATCTCTTGATCATGATAAGTGCAACATTTATTTTATTTTTTTATTGAGGGCTTCTGGCAGGAGGGGAATCAGTTATTGTTCTAACGTATGAAAAATTATTTAAACATTATGGTTTTGATTATGTTCTTATGCTATGACATGGCATTGTACTTGACCAGAAAATGTACCTGTACCACTTTGTTAGGATTTGCATTTTTTTTTTCTTGATCAAGCTGTAACCCTTTGAGTTTCAAATCTTATGTAATTAGATGTTTGATCGTTATGCTGTTGCTTTCTTTTTGGTGATTTCATCATCTATTGGGGTATTAAATGCAAGTGCTGGTGATGCTGATCCACGTTATAGGTACTTAGCTCTAATCTTTCTCCAGTCTTCTTGTGAAAGTTTTCCATGTCAATCGTTAATTGTATTTGGAACACATTTTATTTTTTATTTCCACCTTTTTTTTCTCTCAATCTTTAGCTACTCTTCATTTGGATTTATCGGTCACCGATAGGGATGTGCATGGGTCGAACCGAACCGGATTTCTTGAAAAACTGAACCGAAATGGTTTAAATGGTTCGGTTCGAAAGTGGTTCCGTTCGGTTCGATCCAAAAGTGGTTCGGTTCGATTCGAAAGTGGTTCGGTTCGGTTCGGAACCGGTTCGAAAGTGGTTCGGAACCGGTTCGGATCGACCCTCTTTTGAAAAGAAAAAAATTTAAAAATTTAAAAAATAAAGTTATAAAAATTAATTTGGTTTGGTTTGAAAATGGTTCGGTTCGGTTCGGAAACCGGTTCTAAAAACTGGTTCGGTTCTTAAACCGGTTCTAAAAACCGGTTCGGTTCATGAACCGGTTCTTTAAAAACCGGTTCGGTTCATGAACCGGTTCTTTAAAAACCGGTTCGGTTCATGAACTAGTTTTTTAAAAACGGTTATTTTATGGAGCGGTTCGGTTAGGTTCATGGTTCGACTCACTTTTTTGGTTATTTTGCACAACCTTAGTCACCAAGCTTAACTAGTTTGGGATAAAAGTGTTGTTGATGTTGTTTCTTGCTTTGCTTTGGATATCAGGACTTGTGTAAGACAATGTGAGGAAACTGGATACTGTAAATTTTCTTCAGATGAAGTCGTCATTAATCATCCAAGGGACATGCTAGAATCACTTTATGTACAATGGAAAAAATGGAATTGCCAAAGTGACTGCCGGTACAACTGCATTCTTGATAGAGAGAAAGAGAGAGAGTTATTTAATGATGGTCCAGTAAAATATCATGGGAAATGGCCCTTCAAGCGTATCTATGGGATACAGGTTTGTAACAGAAGAAACCATGCACCCTATGCTCCTTCTTTTGGAATTGGTGTCCAATGACATCAAAGTTTTTTGTTTACAGATCTGACATGTCATCCATTTATTCAGGAGCCTGCTTCTGTGGCTTTCTCTGCCCTCAATCTTGCAATGCATTTTTATGGTTGGAAGTCCTTTTTCACTCTTCTGAACAATAAGTTTCATAAACAAGTTCGCAAGAAGGCCTCCTACGAGTATGCTCTTTTGTGGCATATCTTTGGGCTCTTATCAGTGAACTCCTGGTTCTGGAGTGCTGTTTTCCACACTCGGTAAGTTACTCATGCAGATATTTTCAGTATTTTTTGCTGATTCCAAATGTGCAATGTCATTCTGCTTTGGTTATCCTAACTTCTAAGAATGTACTTGTCCTTAAGAGTGATTGATTTTAGATAAGGTCCAATCATGTTGTAGGTTGATGAAGTGGCATTTCTTTGTTCTTCTATTGGACTGAGTCTGAATCTCCTGGTCACATAGTCACGTTATGTGTCCCAAATTCAATCACAGTTAAATGAGTGTGAAATATTTATACAGAAACTGGTATTTCTTATGTTAAATTTTAGTATATATTTATCTCCACTACTACTACCTTTTGAATACTGAATGAAAGCTGCAGCTTGGTCTTAGACACATTAAAAAATTGTAATGATTGTATATGTGTTTGCTTTGAAAATTACAATCCTCGCCTAAAACTCTTTTTGCTCGCTCCATAATATATATATATATATATATATATATATATATATATATATATATATATATGGGCTTGCAACTTCTCATGTTGCATGAGACGTTGGAACGTTCCTACTGAGAGAGAAAGGAGTGGGGGCCACCTTGAAAAAAAAAATAGAAAATAGAAAAGTGGCAGGCACGGATATCAAAGTAAGAGTGGTAAGAGAAGAGACTTTTCACGCAACATGAGAAGTTTTTTTCCATATATATATATATATATATATATATATATATATATATGGGCAAATATACTTCTTATGTCTGGATCCTGTATTTTTTATAAAATGTCAGGATCCACATGCAAATCCTGGTGTAAATATACTTGCTACAAAATTTCTCATCTGCTATCGCTGCAGAAGTGAGAAACCCATATATATATATATATATATATATATATATATATATATATATATATATAAATTAGCTGATGGTGTTCTAACCTATGTTAATACTCCTATTGTTCTTTAAAAACTATATCACCCATAATCTTACCTAAACAATTAGATAGAAAAGAAACAACCTGTCTTATTATCCATTCAATATAGTAGCATATTTCGTAAATTTTTCCCTAAATTGAAATGCAGAGATTTTGAGTTATCTGAGAGGCTAGACTACTCATCTGCGGTGGCTCTCATTGGATACTCCCTCATTTTAGCCATGTTACGAAGCTTCAATGTAAGGGATGAGGCTACCAGAGTTATGCTTTCTGCTCCCTTGATAGCTTTTGCGATCACGCATATATTATTCCTCAACGTCTTTAAACTAGACTACGGTATGTGACATATCTATCCCGTCAAGTAATCTTTGTATTATAAATTAATTCTGAGGCCAAGAGTTACATGAAGGGCCCTTGTTTTCTTTATTTCCCTTTCTGATAAAAATTCACCTTGAACCGTTTTTTAGTTTATGCCATACACTTTTGTGGCTTCTGCTTCCATTGCAAGATTATTGACAGGATTCTTTGCTTAAAAAGATTTTCTTCCGACCCATTCTGTTTATTTGAATTTTTTGTGGTCATGGTGAAACTTACTTCTGAGAAGTGGATAGATGGGATTGGCTTTTGTTGAGATATATAAAACCATTAATGTAGCCTCATCCAACAGCTTAAGTTTTTGGGTTGAATTGGTTCTTAACATGGTATCAGAGTCTCGGTGTACCGGGTTCGATTCTCACCGCCCCCCACTTTCTTTCTAGTGGATTTTCTTTCTTTGCACAGGTAGGTGGACCTGTGCATTGTCCACCCTTCAAGCCCAATGGGCACTCGTGTGAGGGAGCGTGTTGAGATATATAAAACCATTAATGTAGCCTCACCCAACAGTTTAACTTTTGGGTTAAATTGGTTCTTAACAGGTTTAAATTGCTATCATCTTTTAGAAAAGTGAAGTTTTGTTTCCTTGGTGAATCATAATGTGTGAGTTTGTATTTGTATTTGACAGAGATTAAAAAAAAAATTGTTTTTCTTCGTTATGCTTTGTGATTTTTCTTATTCATACCATTTATTTTCCCCCCTTCTTGTGATCTTTTTATGACATTCTCATTCTAACTTTACAGGATGGAATATGAAAGTTTGTGTAGCGATGGCTGTAGCACAACTTACCATTTGGCAAGTTTGGGGTTTTATTAGCCGCCATCCCTCACGGTGGAAGCTCCGCTTTGTTGTTCTTGCTTGTGGCCTTGCAATGCTCCTAGAAATATATGATTTCTCTCCATATCAAGGACTTATAGATGCACATGCTCTTTGGCATGCCACTACTATTCCTCTAACCTACCTCTGGTGGAGTTTCATTAAGGATGATGCTGAGTTTCTAACCTCTAAACATGTAAAGAAACCCAAGAAATCCAAGTAGCTTTTGCTCATTTGGAAGTGCTTATAAGTTATATGTCTTTGTCCTTATAACAGATTTAGATGCCTTTGCGCAGTTTTTTTGTATTCATAGTTGGGAAAATGGTAAATGTGAGCTTCCTGAGTGTTCTCTTTAATAGGCCAAAAGATCATTTCAGGATTTCCCTTCATATTCTTGCATTTCTCCTCATCTTAAATGTATATAAAACCTAATTTTGTTTGGCCAGTTTTGTATTCATACTTGGGTGAAGGACTGTTTGTGTTTATTTTTTTATCTCTCTTTTAGGCTTGCTCTTTTCAATGTGTCCGGGATGTTGTGTGACAACCACATGATTCTTGCATGATAACATTACTTGAATTAGTCTCCTTAGAATTTGGAATATGTAATTGTCTTGTTTTAGTCTTCCTTTTTTTGGTCTTCCTTTATTTATATAAAAAGGGATCTATTTATCTTATGTTATATGAGATAATTTTTCATGCAACAAAGACAAGATAGTGAGATCCACTATTTTTTTAAAAAAGAAAAATAATGAACCCCATTATTTTATCTCTGTTGCATGAAATAATCATAAAAGAAATTCACTAATTGATGGTTGTTTCTTCTATGAGATAATCTTCTTTGGCAATTAGGCAATGGAGCCCCCTCTTCTTACATCCAATGGCTACAATAAAGAGCAACCCTGAAATCATCATATTGATCGATTTGGCAAACATAAAACACCAAATCCATAATCAATATGTAAATTAGTTAGACACATATCAAGATATCACACACGTGAATAATAATAATAATAATAATAATAATAATAATAATAATAATAATAATACAACATCTAATTTCAATTTGTAAACCATGAGTTCATGCATATCAAATTCCTACGATTTCAAACTTAACATAAATAAATAATTTCAAAATTAGCACAAATGCAATGGCCATATAGACCTTAAACAAATGTGATATATCATTACAAAGGGACATTGTGCCATTATCTTCAATACCTACTCAATCGATACACTTGTTGTTTAGAATTTGGAAATAGTAGTTGATATTCGATAAACTTCGATAAACATCCAACCATGATGAACTCATAGCACAACACAAAATCACCACCAACAGTAGCAATCTCTACAGCAACCCCAGATTGCATGGCTGCAATAGGAGGAACAACAACAATGTGTGCAGAACCCTAACTTACTGGAGAGACCACCTAGGTAAAGATTCTCTCTCTAATTATGCTTAATCGATTAAACCATTACAGGTTAATCGATTAAACCAGTGATTTTGACAATGTGAATTTGTTTCCACGGATTTTTCTTGGTCCAATGAGTTTCTACCCTCATGAACTTAGTTAATGTGACTTGGGGAACAAGTTTTTGGACTGAAAATACAAACGTGCACATTTGATTCCCTAAATGTACCGAAAATGCTTTTAATATTGGTTTAGGCATACCAAAACGTGGTTTAGTGATTCTAAACACCTAAACTTGATTCATTTCAAATGTATAGGTATATTGGAACTTTATGATCCAAATTGTGGGCCTTCTTGATAGTTTACCCATTTGTGGGTATACT